>JAECUM010008331.1:0-80119 GCA_016617855.1 Megalonaias nervosa | reverse complement strand
TGATATTGACTTTAATTGTGTAAACTGTCATGATAGAAGTATTCTGTAAATTTGTGTGGGAGTTCCTGCAGACAAATTTTAAAATTCATTTCTTATTTCAAGACAGTAGATGAACAATCATTGGTCATCTAATTGATATTATTTTAATGGAAAGGAAATTTTGGTTTACCTTACATTGTTGCACAATAAAAACCATAGAAAAGATATTTCAAGAATTTCATACCAGTCTTAAATTACCATAATTTTCATTGAGGGTTGTCATTTTTGGCTTTTTTGATCAAAGACTAGAAGAATTTATGTTATGGCTTTTTTGTGTGTCATCCATTGCCCATCCATTAGTACCAACTTGTTATTATTGCACTGCCTTAACTTCTAGGATGATTTCCATGAAATTATAAGACAGAATCATCCAAAAGGTGGTTCTTAATGAAAATGTTGCCTCGCAGACATCCAGCATGGCTTTCATTATTGCCATCTTGAAAACCTTATTGTTGCTTTTTCTGAATGAATGGTGGTATAAACATGGGGTTTTCACTAAATGAGTCCTTGTAATGTCTATTAGATGAACCCTCTGGGAGCTCAGGGGTGTTGATGTGTTGTTTTGCGTGTCATAACAGGTAACTAATGAAGGCAGGAACCATAGTGGTTCAGTGGTTTGCATGATGGACGCGTGATGGAAGGGTGCAGGTGTGAATCCTAACATTGTATCTGCCTAGGTGTGTCCTTGAATAAGGCACTTTACTCCAATTGCCTCAGTACTAAATAACCTACTTGTGTTGCTGTGCCATTAAACACAATACCAAATCAAAGATTAAATGAGAATGGTGCTGATCTGACATCCAAAGTGGTCACTATGGTGACCATCATTAAAATCTTATAGCTACTGTCTTTTTCAATGAAGTCAGTGAAGTGTTTAATGATTCAATCATAAACAGTTAAAACACAAAATTTAACCCTATGTCAGTGAAGCATGAAATACATATCACAGTGACCAATATTTGTGATGAGGGTTCGTAATCCCAGGTAAAAAGTATGTATATAAGATACAAAAAATCTATGTGGTCATAAGCTAAATTCAAAAACTTAACCTAAGCCAGTAAAAGTGTGAATTGTGGGTAAAAAAATTTGACCTTCTTTTGTTGTAGGGGTGTGGTACTAATAGATATACATACAGTCATCTTGTTTGATGATTCTAGTTTGAACAGAGCTTGAGAAATAAATTTAAAGCAAAGTTAAACCCTTGTCAGTGAAGCATGAGTTATGGGTCACTGTGAGCTGTTTTTGTGATGAGGGTATAGTATTCATCAAGATCCATCCCTTCACCAACTTTCATGATACCAGGTATAACTTTATTAGCCTGCAGATCTGCAGTAGAAAAGTCATAAAATATCAATGCCACTGTTGACAGTCAAACATGTGGTGAACTTGGATCCAATTTTTGCATGTAGGGCATATGGCCAGTGTTATGTTGTTGTGTCCCATTTCTGCACATTTCTAGTTGCACAACAAAAACTGACATGCCTCATTGACTTTTCATGCATCACAGGTGCTGTGAGAATGACTGACAAAGTGGGGGAATAATCTGTAAGCATCCCTAGAACTCACATATGGAGTATAATGCCTGGAGTATGGCTTGGCACTTTGTTCTTGCATGTTTCTTGAGGCACAAAAAATAACAGTCTGTGCCATGGGCCTGCCAAAGCCCCGTCAGAACAAAAAGAGAAGAACATAGTAAGCAGAGGATAGTCATATAGACTTGTTTGTTATTTATACATCACAGCAGACCCATCAGAATGACTGTCAGTAGTGGCATTGATGGTTCATGACTTTCTACTGCGGATCTGCAGGCCATGTCGGAGGAGGGAGATGATGCATGAAGCAGCTAGCATTCTTTTAAATTTACTGAAAAGCAGGACCTTTGGAAGAAAAAGTGAAATACCCATGACCTCATGAGTAGGGTAAAGGGCATATGCTGCACATATCATGTTGAAATGACTGACAGAAAAAGGTAGAATAACATGTGCTCTTTTTTTTCTTTCATTTTACAGACAAATTTGTGCTAGGTATAATTGGCCATAGTTCTTGTCCTATGAAGTCAATCTGTTCCAGAAAGAGGTTTGTTAGGGAAGAGCTTTGATAATGAAAAATTAAAGACTGTATGCTGAGGCTGAGCTAAACTGGAAAACAGCAATAGCTTAAGAAAATCGCAGGCAGTGTAATTTTGTTACTGAAGACACTGTCACATGAGAAGCATGGAAGCGTAATAATGCAGCTACTGCAATAGACTGTATTGCTGTACAGCCTAT
Organism: Megalonaias nervosa; assembly: GCA_016617855.1. Classification (NCBI taxonomy): domain Eukaryota; kingdom Metazoa; phylum Mollusca; class Bivalvia; order Unionida; family Unionidae; genus Megalonaias; species Megalonaias nervosa. The sequence goes on along the minus strand of JAECUM010008331.1, from coordinate 77,813 downwards.
ACAGATAAAATATCAAATGATGACATTGTAACAAATTTAACCAATTTTGTTGAAAAAGTATGTCAATAATCTGTATGTAATGTATTGATTTTTATCAGTTACCAATGGAAGCTAATGAAATACAATTATGATAATATCGGGTAGCTCTTACCTCAGAGACCTTTCAGGGTTCAGTTTGACCTGGTGGGAACTGTATCAGCAACACAAAGGTTACCTTCCCAGTCATTCCAGTTTGCAATGATGCAGTTACTGTACATCTGCTGGATTTGTGGCAGATGCAGTTTTCATCAATCCACTTCCATGCATATCCATACACTAACCCTAGTCTGTAACTCACACGAAACTCAAAGCTGCTTCACACACTCTATGAATGGAGACATTACTGCCAATTGACAAGGGAATAAAATTCCCTCTTTTTACCTTTCTCTGATGTATTCTAATGAAGTAACCTGTTTAAAGAATTAATCAATTTTTGGATTGCAGTTTTTTGTATCAGTCATATTTACCTGATCATAATACAGGCACATCATCACTGTCCCTCCTTGTAGTTACATCCCTGATAGAGCATGCCAGTCTCGTCCAGAAGTAACCTAAGAATAGATGGGAGTTGGCTCCAGTTACTAAGTTAAGCTTAGGAGGGCAGGATTTATGAAGTAGTCCATGCACTCGTAATGTATTATGATCAGGTAAGTATTAGCAATGTTTGATCTTATTAGGCTCTTCGAGAAGAGCTGGCCAGACAGAGGACTTCCATTCTCAGTGCTGGTGGGACTGAGATTGACCTAGAAAAAGCCCATAAAGATGCAGGCCAGATTAAGAAACTGGAAGAAAAAGTCATAAGGTAAGTAGAACAATTTTAATGTGATTTTTGTTATATATTTTCAGTTTTGTTGAGAAGAGTTTCAGATGCATCAAAAGCTTTAACATGTAACATAAATTATTGCTTTAGGTCAGTAAGAAAATATTGTGTATGTGTGTGTGATTCGGATTTTTAATGTAGCTTTAAACAAGTTTCAGTCATATCGCTACATGCTTGCAGTGTGGCAGTTTATAGTGATGTCTAGCACTGGGGCATCATACCACAGACATATAGCATGATATCCCACCCAGTCATATTATCCTGACACCAGACCAACAAGTTCTAACTCTAACCTCTTGATGCTGAGCACCTAGCGAGGCAGCTGTTAGTACCATTTTTATAAGTCTTGGTATGACTTGGCCAGGGTTCGAACCCACGACCTCGCATCCGAGGCTGATGCTCTAACCACTAGGCCACTGGAGCAATTGCAGATCATGATATTTTTATAGTATTGTAAAGTCATACCAGATGATGATGATCATGACAAGTAAAACCTGACTTAAAGAACCTTGTTTTGGGAAACAACCTGCCATGTAGACCAGATTTTTAATGCAACGATATAAAATCATATGATGACCTTCATTGAGCAACCACATACCTCGAGAGATCTTTTTTACTTAGCAGAAGTTGTGGTCTCTAAAGACAAGTTTCACTGTAAATATAAGGATTATAGAGATTACAATAATATCATATATTGCATTTTTTTGTGAGTGTAATATTTATTGATTTTGTTCAAAAACGGGGAATCTTGGCTTGTTATATTTTATTTAGTATTTACATCAATAGGTTATAGTATTTAACATGGTAATATTTTAACAGGATTTATTTTTGTGATTCTACTCTGAGGCAGTGAAATTGTTAAAAAAAAGTTTGCACTTTTAAATATTCCTTTTGTATGTTAATAACAGTAATAGTGTTGTCATCCATTAACATTTGCTTGTCCAACCCATACCATTTTAGAGGTGGGAGAGATTTTTATAATATTGACCCTGTTATATATTATGACTATATGGTGTGCCACATACTGTAGTGATGCTTCCAACCTAAAGGTCAGGATCATTGTAAGGCAGAATGTAATTATGTGACGTATATTTGTTCAAAGGTATAATTTTTCAACGACTGGTGATGTTTTAGTGGAACTTAAGCCAATTATATATCGTGACTAGATGGCATGTTGCAATACCGTAGTCATGTCCCTTGCATTAAGTTCAAGATCATAGCAATTCTGTGACTAGCATCTTTGTCCAGAGTTTTTATTAAAAGATTGGTCAGTTATTATATATCATGCATAGACACTGTGTTGCATACCATTTCATGCCCATGGCCTTAAGGTGAAGGAAAATTTAACTAGAACTTCCTTCCTTGTCCACCGTGTAAGTCTGAACTTATGAAGATATTTTGATGAAACTTTACCCATGTCCAGAATCTTATCATACAGCAGTCAAGTACACACCTCATAGATTAAGGTCATAGGAAATAATCACAAGACATTCATATAATGGCCTGTTTTCTGGTACTTTTGTTGTACAATACATCAAAGTAATTATTACATATATTTTAAGGTGACACGTATATTGGGTCTTTTCCACATTTACACATGCATAATACATGGAATTTGTCCGATGATAATCATTTCCACTAGTCAGCTTTGAACTCTTGGCATTCTGTATATTTTGACTTGGAGTGCACAAACTTTCTTAATTGTCTTGTACGTTTCTACTTTACATAATAAAACCAGTCTAGCATATCATACACATTTTTCTGAAGAACAAAAGTCTCTCTCAACATTACATGGCCATTTGTAAAATTGTACAGCCTTCCCAAGTACTTAACAGTTTGGAGATGAAAAGAGTGTAGAAATAATTTGTTGGATATGTGTGAATTATAATTTTGAACATTTAATCATCTTATTTAATTAGAGAAGTAGATGGGAAAAAGAAATCTAATTCTGTATAAAATTGAATGAAGTACTTTGTGTAAATTGTGTATTTATATTATAATGGAAGCCTTTGGCAGCAGCTTCATGTGATTAAATTCAGCAATCTTAATTAAGTGTTGTTATTGTGTTATTTCATATGTCTCAGCAAGATTTATTTTAAATTTCACCTGGGACTCTTTTAATAATAAGTCTTTTAGACAATGTTTCTTGTTATTGTAGTAGTTTTAAGAGATTCTCAAAAGATATGTTACATTTCAGCATGTTATGGAACTTTGAATATCAAGGTTTTTTCAAAATATGGGGAGAATTCTGTATGATTTTTAATTGGCCTGTTCAAGGGTTGGTGGTTTTTTAACATCAGCATTTAAAATGTCAATGCATAGGTGCAGTTCACTCTTTTGTATCATTAAGTTTTGTATTCCAAAGACTAACTTAGAAATTCTTTTTAAAAAAGACTTGTACAAAATACCCATCTAGTATTCATGACATATTTTTTCAGGATTTTTGTACATGTTCTGTTGAATTGACGGATTTTCTTATATTTGCTATTTTAATGCAGACTTCAGACAGAATGTGGTCACTATAGGGTAATTGCTGAGGAGGCATATAAACAGCTGATCCAAATTCAGGGGAAGGATTTCCTATCTCGAAGTCAGGACATTCGGCTCAAGGACTGGCTGGATCTCATGGAAGAGGTCAGTGTTGTTGTCGTAAATTCTCACCTTTCAAAAGGGGCAATATACAGGATACATGCTTTATTAGCTCACCTACACAAAGTGCAGAAGAGCTTGTGCTGAACTGCCGCTGTCATAGTTTGTTCATTGGTGTTGGAGTTGGCAGATGTACACCTTTTAAATCAGCATCTCAGATATTATTGTCTCAACAGACATGAAAGTCCCACTTTTCATGTATCTGTGACAATGTACACTTGTGTACATTTAGGTCCATTTCTGGGACATCATTGTTCATAGTCATGACCATACCTATGTGCATGCATCCTGAGGGATACTGCACCACTGCACCAAAAGTAGGTCACTGTAGCCTTTTTTTTTAACACTATTGTTCATGTAGTTTTTTTTAGCATTGAGGTCATTTTCTGTGACTGTTGCATGGACAGTTATGAAATATAAATATTTGGATGCATTCTGAAGAGTACTACACCACCATACCAATAGTAGGTCACTGTGACATACTTTTTTCCTCCATTGCTCACCAACACTTTTCATATTTAGGTCAGTTTCTTGAATGCTACTTTTACACATTATAGTGGATATGTGCATGGATTCTGAGAGTTATTGCGATATGATATTAAAAGTATGTCACAGTGACATACCTTTTACATTTAAGTGATTATGTACACATTTGATGTTTAGGTGGGTTTCTTAGTCCCTGTCGCTTGTAGGGTCATCAGGCAAAATATTAGCAAACATCCATAGAAGTATAGCATCACCATATCAAAGAAAAGATTAATTGTGATATTGATAAAGCACATGATTAGACTTCATCATCACTTATTATTGACAGGCCCAAGTATTGACAAATGCAAAACAAATTTTGCAGAATAAAACTGTGCATTTGAGATTTGATGTCTTCTGGCAGATTCATTTCTTATTACAGTTGTCTGTTTATTTGTCAGATAATCTTTTATGTTCATCTGTCTTTTATGTCTGGACTGTGACACTATATTTTAGTATTCCTACATGTATTTGGACAATGCATTTTGGGATAAAGGTGTGTTGCACTTCAAAATTTTCAGTCTTTTTTTTTATCACCTCTCCAACAAGTCTCTTACCCTATTGTATAATATCATCAGTGTTTTTCAAAAGTAAATGGTGTTTATTTTAAGTACTGTGTATATTCCAAAAGAAGTCCTACTTTGATTCCTCAGGTTATTGCTTTTAATTTTTAATTATTTATTTGCTCAGATCAAAAACAAAGTTCCATCAACACTGAGCAGAGACCAGTGGGAGAGTCAGACAATCAAAGATCTGCAGTCAGAACTGAGAAAGGTGAGTAAAATTTTGATCTGTATTAATGAAGAATTGGAACAAATCTCTTGGCACTCGCAGAAATTAGTAGTACTAGTTCAAGTATATCATTATGTACCGTTAAAGGTCACATATAGATTAACAGTCGTCTTTGGCTTCTCTCATTAATTATGCCTTTAAAACAATTACCACATTTCCTTCTTTAAAGATCCTTTTTGTAAACTCCTTGGAATCTGTTCTGTCAAAAAAAAAAATGACAAAAAATTTATTTTAAGCATCACTCCTCCCCACTCATCACCTTACCCCTGTTGAATTGATGATCCATTGAAACATCATGCCAGAGATTATCAATCAGTGTAGACAGAATATATGTTGCAAGAAAATTGACAATATGAATTTTATTACAGGCTGTGTGAAAGATTCATTTGTACAGTAAAATCTTGTTTATATGAACACGTAGGGTAAGCAATAAAATATTTAAATGAACAGGAGTTTAGGGACATGCATGTTGTTTGACTTAACCAATAATCTGAATGAATAATCGAATTAATGAGCAGCAGCATAACTGTAAGAGGTAAAAAGTGTTTTGTTGACAGTTTTTCTCATTCATATGTGAATGCAGTGATACAAATATTCATTAGGAACTGGTCTTTGACTTGAAAACTTAGGTAAAAAATGTTTCATTACTTGTGCCTTTGATCCCATTATTTTATGGAAAACAGACAAATCAAAACTGTGTTAGGCTGTAAATTTTGTTTTAATTGTTATAGGCACGTGAGGATTTAAAGAATGATGAGGAAATATTTGCAGATAAAACAAAGGAGGTCAAGGAACTGAAAGCTAGAAATGACGAATTGGTAAGACACTTGTAGAGATAATATGTTCAGTGTAACACCAGTCATCATGATCTGGACTTTTTAATGATTAAGGATGAGATTTAGTATGAAGCACTATTTAAAAGCTGTTAGGTAAGAATTGGTAAGACACTTGTAGAGATAAAATGCACAGTATAACACCAGTCATCATAATCTGGACTTTTTAATCAAATCAGTCATCATGATCTGGACTTTTTAATCAAATCAGTCATCATGATCAACACTTTTTAATCGAATTAGTCATCATGATCTGGAGTTTTTAATGATTAAGGATGAAATTTAGTATGAAGCACTAAAGCTGTAAGGTTTTCTTGATTAATCTGCTAAGAGTAGGAATTATAATGTGGCAGGAACAAACACAGTGTGATGACAGTACATAGAAGTTTCCAAGCTTTTAAAATGTCTTCTACATAGAGAAGGATCTGAACATTGCTCTCCTTTAAAATTTCATTCTCCAAGCTGTCTGAGCCTTCTTGAGTTATCTTTTATAGCAAACTGGTTAGTAAGTGAAACAGATGATGTTTACTACCTTCAGTGAGCTGACTTCTTTGACCCTTACCATTTTATTTCTGCTGCCATGAATAACCTGTCTTGTTGCACTAACAGCGGAGTTTTACAGATTTTCCTTCTACCACTGACCTTCTTGAACACAGCCTTAGATTTATGCAGTAGCACCAAAACCATTGTTTTATTGATAAATTCAGTTATCCTTACAGAAGACTTCCCTGTCTCCTACATAGCTGCCAACTGTCCCATTTTTTCCGTATTTGTCCCGTATTTTGGACCTGAATACAGATGTACGTTTTTTTTTTTTAAAAATCTGTTTTTTCAATAAAAATTTTTTAAAAAAAAATTTCCTTGCAAATTTCCATTTTGACCGGGACCTGGTTTCATTCTTAAAGTAAATGTGTTGCATGTATAAAATACGATTGGTCCATTCAAAATTGAGGCTGCCATACCAAATTTTAACCGCTATCCGCCGCCATATTGGATTGCGCAGAGCGTCTGCTACTATCGCTGTATCTCGTCTTTATGATGTCGAGAAGAAAAGCAGAAGATTCAGAATTTTCTCCAGCAAAGAAAAGAAAACAGAATTGGAAGGACAACTATGCCGTCATCTTTAAATTTGTGAAACCATCTCGTAAAGGAGAAAACTTTGCATTTTGCAAATTGTGCAGTTGTGATTTCGCTGTTGGGCATGGAGGTGCCCATGATATAAAACAGCATGAAAAAGCTAATAAACATCAGCTTGCTGTTTCATCATCAACAACACAGCCTGAACTGAAGTTTATACATACCAGAGAGAACCTTGACATAATTAGATCGGAAGTTCTTTTTACTAAATTTCTTATAGAAAGGAACCTTCCTCTTTCAGTTGCTAGTGATGCTGGCGATTTATTTTGCACACTTTTTCCACACAGCAATATTGCCAAGGATTATTCGTGTGCTAGAACGAAAACAGTGGCTATCATTAATGAGCTGGCAACAGACAACCATAACTACATTGTGAAAAGACTGAAAGGTGCGTAGTTTTAGACCTTCTACGTTCTTATTTTAACTGTGAATTGTGACAAGTTTATTTTTGATTGCCAGAACGTTTGCAGGTTTTTTTTTTCTCCCCACAAAAACTTGCATAAACTCAACTTTCCTGTCTGAGGAGGTCAATGATACTTTGTATAAAAATATTACCTTTTATTAAATTCCCCTTACAAGATGAGGTTCTGACACATGCCCGAGTTGCAAATATTAGCTCAAGGTTAGAAGTCTCTTTTGCTGGCATCAGGTTCTGTCTCAAGAAATTTTCCATGTTGCTGCTGAAAAAAGATGGTGCATCTTCTCTGATGCTCAGGACAAGCTTAGAGCACAGTTGCCTCATACCAGATCAGCTCCCTGACTGAAACAATACTCTCCTGCAATAGTGTTGATGGAGTGTGGATTCTGATGTCTAAGATGAAGAATTCATGTGGAGACTTTCTTTACGATCGTCTGAGTTATTTTATGTTAGGACTTCTTTCTTTATCACACTCTAATGCTGATTGTGAGAGGATTTTTAATTCAGTAAAAAAAAAATCGCACACAATTCAGATCATCCATGAAAGATGGTACATTGGAATCAATAATGATTGAAAGACAAGGTGTGGAAAAGGCTCATATAAACATCCTGTGTCTGATGACTTACTAAGAAGGTGCAAGAGTGCAACACGTGCATCTTTGACATAAAATTATTAAGTAACTTACTGACCTACTTTGGATGTAGTTGTTGCAAATAGTTATATATGCAGTATAATTTTAAAAATCAGTATTTCTTCCAAAAAATCAGTATTTTTGGCATAAGCAGTCAGTATTTTTGTAGTCCAGGGTTGGCAGTTATGCTCCTAGTGATTTGGCATTGCGTTTGCTTTTTTTGTGGCTTCGGCAGATGGAGACCATTTCGCAAATATTTTTCAAGGTGCATTCAGTCTCTGTACAGAAAGAGGAAAATATGTTTACATACAAGAAACAATCCAATATATGAAAATGTGGACATTCAGCATATCATTTGGAAAGATGTGCGGTAACAAACACTATACAAATCTTAATCTTGTTCCTACTCTATAGTCTTAAACTAAGTAACAAAAAAATTTTCGATCATTATTATCCTTATATATCCTTAACTTCACTTCAAATTGAGGGTCTCATTACAGTCACACTGTTCCGTAGTCACAGTGCTACTTTCACTTCGTTTGGGCCATTGCCAAGTTTCATGCATTCACAACTTTGCTTTTGAACCCCAATTTGTGTCAGTACTTAAATGTACTCAGCTGTTATGCCCATATATACTTAATACCCGCTTCCTACGTTGCGTGTATGGAGTATCGGCTGATGTTTGTTATCACAGCATCCTCATGATCAGACTTGTCGAGTTTCGGTTATCAGTGTCCCTGTATACCTCGTTTCAGCCCCTTGCGGCTCCACATACAGGTGTCGGACACTCTTCACAACCATACAAACTCCCGCAAGTCTCTTTTCCTGAGGTATTCCTGTAGAACATATTCAGAGCTGGGCTGGTGCAGTGTGCTGTGACAGGATTTGCCCCCGTTATGCCAAAGATTATTTTATATGTACAATAAAGTGTCTATTGAACCTATATATTGTGTGTTATTTAAACTAAGTAACAAAAAAAGCAAAAAGCAAGAAGTTCAGTAATATTCAACAAATAATTTATTTCCCTTGAAGACAAAGTGAAAATTTAAAAAGAATTTACAGTAATGTGAATTAAATCCCACATAGTCCTAAAAGTTCTATCTTATGTTCAAAAGTGTAGTGTTCTGAATGAATTCCGGTGGTGTTTCAAATGAATTCCAATATTGAATGTGCTGATGTGCCAGTAGTCTTAAATATGCCGATATGCTAAAAGTCTTGATGTATCACAATGATATAATCAAGAATGTCCTTGAATGAATTCATAATAATCCAAAAATAGTGATTTAGTCCAAAAGTATAAATGAACATTTTGTAATTCCAGTGAATAATTTAATAAATAAATCCTCTCAGATTATAACTGAACACATCTAAAAGGCTGATTCCACTAGACAGATGTTAAAATAGGAATGAATAATTTTGATGTAAACAACCTTTTATAGATCCCCAATTGATGTATGTCACAATAACCATTTTCTGGAGTTATTCTGTCGGCTTAGTGGAAATTTCCATCAAATTTGTAAACAAAGTCAGGTCCGTTTACTTAAATTTTAGCAGCCAACCTGTCAGAAATGAAGTAGACCAAAGAATTTTCAAGCATAAAACCAATGTCCAGAACTCAGATCCAAGTAAAGCTGTTTACAGATTTTATCTTAAAGTTTGGTATCACTAATGGACAAAAGTTAACTATGTAATATGTTGTTTATAAAATGAACCTTGCAATCTACGATCATGGACAAAAATTAAACCCACAGTATAGATATACATAACAATCTCTAATTCACACATTGTTAATTGTTGTCAAGGAATCCATTGGATAGGTTTTTAGCATTGTAATTTCTCCATCAATTACATTACCTGTTGAAATTTATGTTTGGACTTCACTACTTCTCAGGTCCAGTCCTCCCAGAATGATCTGTATATTATCTAGACAAAGGGAATTAACTCCTCCAGTTTATCTCCCTACCCTTGCCTGCACCCGTGCAACTACTAGTTTGCACCACCCATATACCATATGTTATTCAGTTCATTGTGGCTCTCTTCATATGTCAGAATCATCACTAATTCTGCTCACTCAAAGTTTTCTCCATCCATGATGGCAGTTCTGGCCAATCCCAAAAAGGCAGAAACTGTACAGGAGGAGATGTGCAAGCCAAGCAGGATGTGGATATGGTTTGCAGACCAGATTCTTTGTTCCAGACTTTTCCTGGTGCCAGAAACCATCAGAAAGTTATGACCATTTAGAGATCTGAGCGATTTCAATACATACCCATGCCGAAGTTCAGAATGGAGGAAATGGAGATTGCTTGGTCTGTGAGACATTCCATCAGAAGGAATGAGTTTGTGATCAGTCTCAATCTGACTGACTCATACTGTCATATCAGTACAGCCTCATCAGTAGTAACAACTGCAGCATATCGTGATAACATCCTTCAAAAACTAGTGTTAAGTTTAGTGTTATTGCACAACATTTACAGACTTCTCTTACCTTGTTATAGACTTGTATGCCACCCTTTGATGCGACCTGCAGAGATTATTAAGCTCCTAAAGTTGATCTCTAAAAGTCATTTTCCACAAAAAAAATATATGCAGCTCCTTGGTTTACTCTATGCAGAGGCAGACCTCTTTGGACCACATATTCACATGCTCCTCTTTGACCACAGACAAGTTCAAGACCTAGGCTAGAATCTCACTGAAGTTACTATTTTATGAAACATGTTATTTGATACCCCAAGCTTCAGCATGCTGGTTGTGTGAATTGTATGTCCTTTTAGTGGATTCATTTCGGATTGGATGGTTCATTTGTCCTAAATGATGCAACTATTTTCATAGCCAAGAACAGGTTACCATCTGCAAGCAATCAGAAGGTGGTCATTCACTTGCACTCACTGAATGATACATTAAGATAGGTATGACTACAAGACCCAGTCCATGGACGCTGCTTGAAATGCCCTACAGTGCTTTTTCCTTCCAGTAATGGCCAGGAAACATGACATAACACCTCAAGCATTGGCATCATGGCTTGAGTTGGTGATATGCCCAGCATAATCTAAAGTTTTACAAGCCAAAATATACCTTATAAAAGTTTCAGCCCATGAGATTAGAGCAATCTCTGTATTTCTTGTGTTCAAACACAATGTATTGTCTGAAACATCTTGAACATCATCCACTCACATTCAACCTTCTCAAGCTTCTGTCTTTGAGAACTAGCATTGCAGAGAAGGGAATTGGATCAAATGGGTCCAGTGACTGAGGCCTAGATGACCGCCAGACCCCATTATGAACAATACAGCTTCTTCATGCATGGGAGGTTGCAGGTTCAAACCCTGGCCAAGTCATACCAAAGACTTGTAAATGGTACTAACAGCTGCCTCGCTAGGTGCTCAGCATTAAGAGCTTAGTGTTAGGACTAGTTGGCCTGGTGTCAGGATAATGTGACTGGGTAGGACATCATGCTACATGTCTGCAGCATGATGCCCCAGTGCTAGACATCACTATAAACTGCCACACCATAGACATCGTAGTGATATGACTGAATTTTTTTTAAAGCTACGTTAAAAATCCAAACACACACACACACACACACACACACACACACACACACACACACACACACACACACACACACACACACACACACACACACACACACACACACACACACACACACACACACACACACACACACACACACACTCCTCATGCATGGTTGTTAGCTTTCACTGGATTTACCTGAAATTTTTCTTTGCAAGAAATTACATTACTTTCTCATTCACTGAGCAGTGTTACAGGACTTGTTGTCTTCTTTTATGTTTGGAAGTGGTTTATCTCTCCTATAGGGACTCCACATATATTTTGCTTGAACGGTACATGTGCTTCCTCCTCCAACTTAATTTTTTAACATTAATTGGGTAATGTATTCAATGGGGAAATGAAATTTTGTTGTAAATTATGTTTCTCTGAGAATTCTTACCCAGTCACATTACTGTAAAGCCCTCCTTCTCCGCTTGCAAAATCCTAGCATCATTGTTGATGTTTTGGTCAAGTTTAAACTGAATAACTTCCAATATAGTTAACATTTAGAAGGTGTTAGAGGATGTAATCGGAAAGAGTTTCTACCCTTTGTATATTATGTAGACAGGAAAGACCACATTTTTTGTCTCAAGGAGCCTGGATTCAAGAGATATTTTCTAATGTTAATGTGACTGGGTAATTATTCTCAGAGAAACATAATTTACTAAAGAAAATATCACTCCCAAAGTACTGCAACAATCTCAAAAATTTGTTCTGACATACAAAAATAAAAATTTTCAGAGTATTAGATATTTCTATGGTCAGTTGTTTTCCATCCTGTTAACAAAATGCTGTACATATATTGAACATAAACATTTTGGCTTTATGTCACTATGAAACATAAATAATCTTCTTCTAGGAATCCATGTTAGAGTCTCTACAGAAGTGCCTGATGGAGGCAGAGGAACAAAAATCCAAACAGGAACAACAATATCTGGAACAGCACGTGAAAATTGAGGAACTCCAGAAAGCTCTCAAGGTAAAAACACCCATTTTGAAAGAAATATTGAATTTTTTGTACCTAAATAAGTAATGCTAACATTTTTAGCTCACCTAGCTGCAAGGCCAGTTAAGCTTATGGTAAGGTCCTGTGCCTGTTGTTTTTATCATTCATGGTCCATCAACATTTGTAATTTTCAACTTCTCAAAACTAACTCAAAAAAATTTCAGCCAAACTTGGCAGAGAGCACCCTGGCAATCTGCCTTCAAATTTGGCTGCAGTTACTGAAATTAGGAAATAAAATTAAACAACTCAAAATTCTTGGGCAGATTTTGATCATTAAAAAAATAAAAAACATCATGGCATAGATTGCTTTCAAATTCATACCTGCCAGTGTTGTTCATCCACTATCAAATATGGCTGCAAAAACGTCTGTTCAGACTTTTACTAAATTAGACAAAACACTTACTGGCATTAAGGACTTTTAAATTTGTACCAGTAATGTGGATCCACATCAAATATGGCTGCCATTGCTAAAAATAGAAAAGTCTTTTAACAACTCCCAAACACTACTCAGCAGAAACTTTACCAAATTTGACAGTATGCATCATACTTTGAAGGCATTTAAAATTTATACAAATTATGTCTGTCTGCCTTTAAATATGGCCAAGTTAATGAAAATGGAAAAACATTTAAACAACTTATATTAAATAGCTGCTCAGCAAAATTTGACCAAATCTGACAGAAAAGCATCTTTGCATTAAGGCCTTTCACTATGTGCTATGCTGTCAAATATGGATGAAGATATATAAAATAGAAAAACTTTGAAATAGTTGTTTTCGTAACATATAATCAACAGCATTGAAATTTCTACAAATAGCATCGTTCTTGGTCAGCTGTACTTCCATAAGGCCATTTGGCAGATGTCAGTAAGGTGAGCACTCTCAGGCCCATTGTTGGATCTCTTGAGTATAATAATGGTAACTAATAATATCAGCTGTTATATATGGAGAAGTAAATGGCTTCTTAATAAACTGAATCTAATTTATTCATGTATTCATGTGACAGCATTGTGTGGTGGCTTAAATCATTCAGTCATCATTAACTCTTCACAAGTCTTTTGATTCATCCGCCTAAAGGTGGAGCATACCATATTATGATGTCTGTCCATTCATCTGTTTCTGCACAGTAACTTTAGTTCTCTACAGTCTACAGTAACCAGATGATGTGGATGACTTGAAAGAATCCTGTCAATTTCTGGGTCAAAAGGTCAGAGCTAGAAGAAGAAAAATGGTTGCCACATAATTACTTTAGTTCTATCATATATGGGCCAAACTTTGTGGATGACTTGCTCATGGGGTAGGGAAGAATCTTATTTATTTGGGGGCAAATGATCAAAAGTCAAGATCACTTTCACTGTGATGGAAAGAAGAAAAAAGGTTTCTGCACAGTAATAATAGTTATGTATCACAGACCTGGATCAAACTATCTAAAATGGCTTGCGTTGGGGGTGAGGAAGAATCATATTGATTTGGGGATTAAAAGGTTAAAGATTATTGCTGTGACAGAAAGAATAGAAATGGTTTCAGCACCAAACTTTCAGCTCTTGACTGCGTCTTTAATAAAGTTTGTATGCGACTTACATGCAGAGTAAGAAAGAAATTCATTGATATTGGGGTTTAAGATTAAAGATCAAAGTCACTGACTGAAAAAAGAAAAACAGTTTTTGCATAATAACTTTAGTTCGTGACCAGGGGCATCCAACTTTTTGGCTGGGGATAAAGAGATAAAATCCTTAAGGTCACAAGAACAGTTTGTTGTCACTAATTATGCATATTAATTAAAATGCATATTAAATGCATATTTTTAAATGGACTGCCTACATGGCCACTGGTGCACAATGTGAAGGACTGGGCTCAGGGTTGGACACATCTGTTCCAGACCATGCATCTTGAACAAAGTTTGTGGAGGGCATGTACTTTGGGGTTAAAATTGTGAAAGGTCATTGTAGTTTAAAGGAAACTGGATTTTATTGAATAACATTTGTTTTAGAGTAAGTTCTGGGGTCTAAAGGTGAGAGATCACAGTCATGGTAAGACAGTAATGAATTTTGTACAATAAGTTTAGTTCAAAACTGCATACCTTGACCAAAGATTCAGTTCACTGATACTCACTGGTTAGTAATCTTCTATGGTCACCTACACAGAAGACTATTAAATGGGGTGGGCATATAATGGGCCCATAAACTTTTCTCTTGTGGAGTGCTGATTTTAAGCATGAAATTGTTCTGAATCCGACCAGCTTCTGTTTTAGTCCTTATATTTAACAGCTATAGACTGGACTACAATTCAACCTCAGAGTTCCATTCTTTCATTGGCTTTAGTCATCTGGAAGTTTAGGACTTATTCCAGAACCATATTTCACCATATGACATAATCAATATGATGTTGCTTAAACAACCTGTTAAAAATTTATTATATTAGTGAAAATATTGAGTCATGATGTCACAGCATGTCATCTTGTAAAGCAAAGTCTTAATGATGGAGGCATTCAGATGTGCTCCAGAGCCATTTTGCTATAGTAATTTGCAGTTGGTTTTCATTGTTTGAGAATGCAAATCTTACATTGTGTTGATCTTAAATGAAATTTGCTTTGTACACTGTATGAATCAGTTTCATATTTGTTGAATGGACACTGTCGCTACATATAATCCAAAATAACCATTTTTTTTTAATTCATTTTTTTTATGGAGTAACAGTTTTCCTGGATTTTGTGGTTATTACAAACCATGGCTTTAAAGATACAACAAACAAAAATCCATCTGTGGAAACAACATGATTTCCTTCCCTATCTACAATTTAAGTGCTGAAAAATTTATGGATTTTTCTTTGTTCAAAACCATGAAAATTGATACTCATGAAAAAAAAGAATTTACAGTATTTGGCTTCTAAATTTGATTTGCATTAGATCAGAATGATGAAATGGTAGCATGCCTTCCTTTCTAATCAGTAAGATTTTGTTGTTAATATTTCAAATCAGATAGGGAAACAGAACTATATTCCTAGGAATATATAGGAAATGAGTCCTGCATCTAATAGTTGAATGACATTTATTAGGATGCATTGTGTGGTGTTTTGAGCGACCGTTTGCCATCAGAAGTTTCTCGATCAGGAAGTTTGACCAAGGTGGGAATATTTATGGATAGAGTTAATGGTCTGGGGTTCTTTATTCTCTTTTCTGAGTTTTTCTTGAAATTTTATTCCAGTCCTGTGGAAAACTTTTCATGTGACACATTCTTTGTTTTTTGTTTGTTGTTACATTTTGGGTTTTCATCACTGACTTCATCAAAGTCTTCAGTTATCATGGAACTCAGTTAATGCATTAAATATCTGTTACATGATTCCTGCAAGACATGTTTGTTTTTTCATTAGATGGCACAGTGTCACACGATAGGTTACATTTCTTTGCATAGCACAAGCATTACATTACTTTGATGTGACATCATCGAGTTTAATGTTACATCATAATGTTACGTTCTTTATGTTTTACAGTTGCAATGACATTTATACAGTTATACAGTTAGAAGCATCTTCAAAATTATGCTATACAACAGTGGTAGACCTTTGTTTCAATGATTATGAAGTTTTATGAACCAGTAAACCTGTTATATGGACCTCCCACTTTGTGTTGGTTTTGGTGGCATATATAGTTTCATATTCCTCAACAAAGATCAATAATTGTATATTCTATCACACCAGTTTATGTATCACAATTTTTATTGGTCGAATGTCAGAATTTGCAGCAGTATCTTGTAAAAAATTTTGATGCCGTATGACATTTTGACTTTACTTGTGACATGGTGCTACGGAGAATTACATATTTTGCAATTTTTCAATGAACTTTCACATGCATGTTGGAATGGGGATAAATATCTTGTATTTGAAGATTTGATGACATTGATGGTGGTTATATTGCCAGAAATACTGTATATGCTTGATTATAAGTCGAGTCCAACTACAAACTGCACAGACTCAGTTCTGCCATTGTGTAATGCAATATCAGATCTAGTTCTATACAGTTTGTTGGAAGGAATCAGTAGAGCAAACAACTTAGACCCTGATCTGCCAGCAGATTGGAAGATCAGAGTCTGTGTTGTTCGCAATTGGACTCAACTTATAAGTGAGTAGACAATGTACATTTTACCAACTCCACTGATGCATCATCAATAAAACTAAATTTGCGGCAGCAAAATCATCATTAATATCCTCAAAATCCTAAAATGCAATACAGTTATCCCCAGAAATAATACAGGTTGGTTGGTATGCATGGATCATTTTGGATCATGCTTTGTCTTACTTGTGTTAGCAAATAGCGATACTATAGTTAGGACAGTTTAGTGATGGGCAGTGACTCAATTAATATCATCTAGATTGTTTCTGTTTCCATCAGGGAATTATCTCCCCATTGTTGGTACAGTACAACATATTTAGAATGTTTTTCATGAGAGCCATTAAAGTGATGTTACAAGTGAAGGGACATTATAGTGAGGGATGTTAAAATACGGTATTGTTATCATAATGCATAAAAACACAAACAATGGATATTTGAATGATGTAAAATCATTTTATAATTGGTTCTTATCAACTATGAACGAAAATTAAGTAAAATAGTTCAAGATGCAGTGAAAAGACACCAACAAAGTTCAAACATATTGAAAATATATGAAATCTTTATTCAATATTTAGTTGTTAATAGTTAAGAGAAAAAAAGACATAGTTTGGGTTATTCCTATAAATACAGTTTTATCACAGCAGATTGACAACCATTTCTTTAAAGTCAGTTTAAACTTAGATGAAATATCTTTTGACAAGATGCTATATACTTGTAGTAAATTACTTACTATGGGGTGGTATTCCCATGCCAGAAAAGGAGGTGACTTTTTCTGTTATACATGTTATAAAATATTTATTTACTTAGGGGAGTTGGGTTAATATATTGCCAGAAAAGGAGGTACCTTGTAATGTAAAAAATAGGAAATTAGCACAATATCTGTGTGAAACTTTAGTCTTAAAACTTATGAAGTTCTCATTGGGGAGAGGATACATCATAGTTATGTTTGCACGCAAGGTAGTGTACCAGACATCATTTGTTTCTTTTATATTCTCATTTCTAGAATAATTTATTGTTTAGAGTTATTTTTTTAAATGCTTTACAAATTAAATTTCATATTTTTGCCACTGAATTTGATGAATTTGAGTACTGATGTTTGTGTACTTCAGAATGCCCTTTTAGTAACATGGTTTTTCAAAGTAACTGTTTTGGGAATACCAGTCATGTATGTATGGTTTTAGAATGGTAATGGTGATCTGTCTGGTATGTCATCCTCCTTGCTGCTTAAAATGGATACTTCTGACAATTGAAACCACCATTAATGTTCGTAACTCATAAAATGCAGACTTTATCCAGATTGTAACACATTGTTTGAAAATTGTGCAGAGAAATTATTGTGAGTATAATTCTGTGTGGCACTATGTCACACTGACTTTTACCTCATCACAATGATATCATGATGTCTGACTGACTGTGGTGATTGTAAATGTTATGTAAAAAGAAACATTACTGATGTTTTCAATATTTTGTTTTTAATTTTTTCTTTATTTAGAATAGTAAAGTAAGTTGAATTGATTTTACTTTTTAAGCATAATTATACTTACACTTTGAATACTAGTTGCTTAAGTAAAATTGATTTTAATTTTCAAGTCTAGTTATACTTACATTTGGAAAGCTATTTGCTTAAGTCAAATTGGTTTTAATTTCAAGTCTAGTTATACTTACATTTGGAATGCTATTTGCTTAAGTCAAATTGGTTTTAATTTTCAAGTCTAGTTATACTTACACTTTGAATGCTATTTGCAGTGAGAAAGATGGTTAATGAAGAAAGTGCAGTTAGACTAAATGAATGATTATTGTTGGCAGCTGTTTACATTTGTAGAACAACTGACTCAGTTCAGTCCAAAATTGGGCCTCAGATTGTGACTGATTAGTGATATTTCAATAAAGCTAAATTATTGAAGGTGTAACATGATGTAAGGGTGCAAGACTTAGGGTCCGAGTTCTGTAACTTTTACAAACTGTATATATAAATCAGACTTATTCCTTTTATAAATTTAATCAGTGGCATATGTGATTTAAAATATCCAGACTGATATTTGAATTGTTTGTACCTGAAAAATGTACAGAGTTTTCATAAACCATCTTTATTTTTTCTTACTGCATGTATCATGCTAGTATTAGCTTCTTAACTTAAACTAATTTAAAGATAAACAGGAGGAGCACTAAGTTTAAATTACTCTCATTAAAGATAAACAGGACCGCTATGTTTACAGTACAATCATTAAAGATAAACAGGACTGGTATGTGTACTGTACACTCATTAAAGATATACAGGACTGGTATGTGTACTGTACACTCATTTAAAATAAACAAGACTTAAGTTTACAGTACACTTATTAAAGATAAACAGGATTGCTATGTGTACTGTACACTCATTTAAAGATAAACAGGATTGCTATGTGTACTGTACACATTTAAAGATAAATAGGATTGCTATGTGTACTGTACACTCATTTAAAGATAAACAGGATTGCTATGTGTACTGTACACTCATTTAAAGATAAACAGGAGTGCTCTGTGTACTGTACACTCATTTAAAGATAAACAGGACTGCATGTGTACAGTACACTCATTTAAAGATAAACAGGATTGCTATGTGTACAGTACACTCATTTAAAGATAAACAGGACTGCTGTGTGTACTATACACTCATTTAAAGATAAACAGGACTGCAGTGTGTACTGTACACTCATTTAAAGATAAACAGGATTGCTATGATTACAGTACACTCATTTAAAGATAAACAGGACTGCTATGTGTACAGTACAGTCATTTAAGATAAACAGGACTGCTAAGTTTAGAGTACACTTTTAAAATCATGATTTTTTATTCATCCTAAAAACACCCAATACAGAGTAGGAATGAATCTATCAGAGTTCTTTGTCAGAATGTTCATTCATTAATGTTGAATTTTATAATAGAAATTTATTGAATTTTAAAATCATCATCAAGTTTGGTTATATAGTTTAAAACATTTTTTGCAGTATTTAATATTTAATGATATTTTTTAAAATTCATCTAGTAGTTATGATACACATGTATAGTGCCTTTCTCAAAACTACTTTCTAGGGCAACCATAAAATTGTGCCCTGTTATAAGTGAGATAGCTTTATGTTAAGTTGGTTCAGTGTCAAAACTACTTCAGTACAGAAAATGGGATTCATATCTGTACTTGTGGTATTTGAAGGGTTGTGCAGTACTGAGTGTTTTATATGGAAGTTGGTTCATTGTCAGCATTATTTGTATCCAGAAAATGTGATCAATAAGAATACCTTTGTTACATGGGGACCATGCTATATTGGGATCTTCATAATGAGGTTAGTTTAATA
This sequence comes from Megalonaias nervosa, assembly GCA_016617855.1. Lineage (NCBI taxonomy): Eukaryota > Metazoa > Mollusca > Bivalvia > Unionida > Unionidae > Megalonaias > Megalonaias nervosa. The sequence goes on along the minus strand of JAECUM010008331.1, from coordinate 57,956 downwards.
TTAGAACTTTTTTCAGCCAGAAAATGGGATCCATGAACAAACCTGTGTTATATGAGGTACCATGTTGTATTGAGTGACTTTATATTGAGATTAGTTCTGGATCAAAATTACTTTTCAGCCAGATAATGGAATCCATGATTATACTTCCACTAGATGATTGACTTTGCAATACTGAAGCACTTTATCCTGAAGTTTCGAAACTAGTTTCAGTCAGAAAATGGTATCCATACCCATACCAGTGTTATATGAGGGGCCATGCTATACTAAGGTGCTTTATACTGAGACTGAATAAATATCAAAACTAATTTGATCCCAGAAAATGGTATCTGTAACCATACTTGTCTTATACAAGAGACCATACTGTACTATGGTGCTTTATAGTGATGGTGGTTGAGTAACAAAGATATTTTCATCCAGAAAATGGGATCTGTAACCATATGTGTTATATAAGGAACCATGCTATAGTGAGACTCTTAATGCTGAAACTGAAACAATATCAAACTACTATTGGCCAGAAAATAGGATCCATAATCATAACTGTGCTATATGAGGGACTAAGTTATATTAATGTTCTTTTTTTTTTTTACAGAGTTTGGTTCAATATTAAATCCTTTTTAAACCAGATAATGGGATCCATAATCATACCTGTGTTATATGAAGACCATGCTACACTAATACACTTTTTACACAGTTTGGTTCAATATTAAAACCATTTTAAATCTGACAATGGGATCCATAATCATATCTGTGTTACATAAGGACCATGCTATACTATTGCACTTTTTACAGAATTTCAGTATTATTTTATGCATATGTGATGCAAGCCTCTGAACTGATTAGATGAGACTGAGATGCTGTTTTAAGTATTTTCTCAATTGAAATGTAGTATAAAGTTCAAATTTTATTTTTGTTACCATTTTTAAAGGAATGAATATGCTTTAAACTGGAAGTTGTTCTCCTTTACTTATTTCTGACATGGCTGACCATCATGAAGGGAAACCAGACAACTGCAAGTAGTGGTTGGACTATGTCCCAGCACATAAATATTCTATATTTTTGTAGGCTGCAATTTTTAAATTCACTAGTATAGGCCAACACCTATCAGTCAGCAGCTGTTAAACATGTTAAATTCTTAATTATCCTCCACCATGAAGTTGATCAGTGATAGAAATCTCTTGCAGCTGTAAATCGATGTGTCACTTTTCACTTCTGAAACACAGCTCCAGAACCATTCGAGATATCTTTATGAAACTTGATACATATATCCAGATGTGCCATTTGCTGTTAACATTTTTAATGTTCAAAAATTTTAATGTTTTTGTCCATGTTTCTGTTCAATAGTCCATCAATCCATTCCATAATCCACACTTGTTTCCAGGTTAAACTCCAAAATCTATTTAGGACCTTTCTGTGAAATTTGGTACACATATTAGACTTGTAGTCCAATTGATACTTCTGCTACTCAAAATATATAAGATTCAGTATTTGTAATTTTCAGCCATTTTGTTCATCCATCATTTACACCTTTGATTTCAGAGCATAAATGCAAAATTGTGTAAGATATCTCTGTGAAATATGGTACATGAATTAGATTAGTTGTAATGGTAATAAATTTTCTTTTGTTTCAGTGTTTTTGGTTTCATCCATTTGTCTGTTAGTCCATTCATCCATTTTGGATGTGCCTTTTGCTTTTCACCATTCTTTTGTTTCAGCATTTTTGCTGTATTTGTCCATTTGTCTGTCCATCCATCCATCCACACTTTAGTTTCCTTGCAAAAACGCAAAAACTTTTTTAAGATATCTCTGTGAAATTTAATTACACATATTAGTGTAGTGGTGTGCATGTGCATTTGGCTCAACACAGTTCTGTAGTTCCAGTAGTTTTAAAAAATATAAAACTGTGTACTTGAGATAAAATTCTTTAATCTCATCAACACAACCCTTCTCCTGCACACATACAATCCATTCTTTCGGTACATGAATATTTTTTTAGCCTTCTCAAACCGTGAAAAATTGTTAGAGGCAACACATCACCTGAAGCAGAAATTGCAAGGACTAAAGTCAGATTTTTTCCAAATCTGCACCAGTCTTGCTAATTCTCACATTTTTGACCACCATCTTGTCATCAGTCTGTCCAGGAATGCGATCAAAGTACACTAGAATTTCATCCATGTTAATGATCATATTGTGGGCAAAATCATCTGCTTCTCTTCTGGCCTTCACGAATTCATCACATGATTTTATTTTCTCCAAATATTCTGGGTGACGCTGGGTCATTGACATCCGTGCACGAAGTACCATATTGTGTCACTTTAAAATTTCTTCCATTGTTTCAATTTATTTTCAAAATTCCCATGAATACTGGTGAAATGGAACCGAAGTTTGCTTCCATATCTTGGCTGTCTTTGTATATTCAAAAAAACAAAAAAAATCGGCTCACTTGAAACAATTTATAGTCAGCTTCCGATGTCAGCATGCTTTGCAATAAATAACCTTTGTATTGATATCCTTTACAACAAAAAAAAGTAACTAAAGTCAGCTTCTGGGGTCGACTTGATATGTAATAAAAAAAACCTTTGTCTTTCATGTCCTGTCGGTAGGTGCAAAGAATGAGTTTACTGCTCGCTGCCAGTTGTGTTTATTCACCACCCAGGCTTCTATGTGCTTGGCATCTGTAGTTACAATTAATACAAAGGAGCATTGATGTCTGCGGATAAATAGTAATGATACTTTTTGTAACCTGTGCTGGTGTAAAGATTGTCACTTACACTCAAGTGAATGTGTTTTCAAATAATGATTTTTATTTGCAAGATACTGTCATACAGGAGACCTGGATATAATTCAGTCTTGGTTATTTTGCACCTAACAACACCATGTCATGCGTGAATGACAATTGTCTTCAATACATCGGTTGATTATTTCCCTCTTGTTTGCAAAATCATCTGCTTCTTTTCTGGCCTTTGTGAATTCATCACATGATTTTATTTTCTCCGAATATACTGGGTGATGCTGGGTCATCGACATCCATGCATGAAGCACCATATTGTGTCACTTTAAGATTTGTTCATTGTTTCAATTTATTTTCAAAATTCCCGTGAATACTGGTGAAAAGGAACCAAAGTTTACTTCCATATCTCGGCCGTCTTTGTATATTCAAAAAAAAGAAAAATCAATTGAAATATGTTTATTGTTTTTGTTCAGTTATATTTGTAAAAGAAATTGCAGATGTGATCATGAATGACAGACAAAGTTTCTGAGTTCTCGGCCATCTGATATGTATCCTGTCAAGAGTTTAAGAAAATATGGAGTTCGTTTACCGTATTTGCCGTATATGTTGGGACACCATAAATTAATTTTAAAAGTAATTTTTTTGTGCACTGTATGTTCTGGGACACATCAGGTTTTTTGAGTCATAAGTTGTGGGACACCTTTTAAATCATTCGAAAATTACATGTCAGAAAATGCACTCCAGCTGAAATTTTATTTTAAAAAATATAAAACTGTGTACTTGAGATAAAACTCTTTAATTTCATCAACACAACCCTTCTCCTGCACACATACAATCCATTCTTTTGGTACATGAATATTTTTTTAGCCTTCTCATACCGTGAAAAATTGTTAGAGGCAACACATCACCTGAAGCAGAAATTGCAAGGACTAAAGTCAGATTTTTTCCAGATCTGCACCAGTCTTGCTAATTCTCACATTTTTGACCACCATCTTGTCATCAGTCTGTCCAGGAATGCGATTAAAGTACACTAGAATTTATCCATGTTAATGATCATATTGTGGGCAAAATCATCTGCTTCTCTTCTGGCCTTCACGAATTCATCACATGATTTTATTTTCTCCAAATATTCTGGGTGACGCTGGGTCATTGACATCCGTGCACGAAGTACCATATTGTGTCACTTTAAAATTTCTTCCATTGTTTCAATTTATTTTCAAAATTCCCATGAATACTGGTGAAATGGAACCAAAGTTTGCTTCCATATCTTGGCTGTCTTTGTATATTCAAAAAAAACAAAAAAAATCGGCTCACTTGAAACAATTTATAGTCAGCTTCCGATGTCAGCTTGCTTTGCAATAAATAACCTTTGTATTGATATCCTTTACAACAAAAAAAGTAACCAAAGTCGGCTTCTGGGGTCGACTTGATATGTAATAAAAATAACCTTTGTCTTTCATGTCCTGTCGGTAGGTGCAAAGAAGGAGTTTACTGCTCGCTGCCAGTTGTGTTTATTCACCACCCAGGCTTCTATGTGCTTGGCATCTGTAGTTACAGTTAATACAAAGGAGCATTGATGTCTGCGGATAAATAGTAATGATACTTTTTGTAACCTGTGCTGGTGTAAAGATTGTCACTTACACTCAAGTGAATGTGTTTTCAAATAATGATTTTTATTTGCAAGATACTGTCATACAGGAGACCTGGATATAATTCAGTCTTGGTTATTTTGCACCTAACAACACCATGTCATGCGTGAATGACAGTTGTCTTCAATATATCGGTTGATTATTTCCCTCTTGTTTGCAAAATCATCTGCTTCTTTTCTGGCCTTTGTGAATTCATCACATGATTTTATTTTCTCCATATATTCTGGGTGATGCTGGGTCATCGACATCCATGCACGAAGCACCATATTGTGTCACTTTTGTTTCAATTTGTTTTCAAAATTCCCGTGAATACTGGTGAAAAGGAACTAAAGTTTGCTTCCATATCTCGGCCGTCTTTGTATATTCAAAAAAAAGAAAAATCAATCGATTATTTAGCTCTTGTTTGTGATTTTGTTGGATCCAGTTTTCAGTCGGATAACACATTCAAACCTTTGAGCACAACCACACACAATTTGTTTCACAATGTTCATGTCAGTGAACAATGTGGCATGTGTTATCAGACATAAGTGATACATGCTACAGTATGGAAGCCTTCACCACATATATGGAGCTCATGGACAGATTTTATTCCTTAATGCTAATGTTGAAAAAAAAGGAATAAATGATAACAATACAAGATTAGTTTCTTTCTTTTTATTGTCAAATAAGCATTTTATTTTGGTTCTTAAGTCTTGAGACATATGACCTAGGTGAAAAAAGTTTCACTACAAGTTCTGGGACAAGAAAAAAGTTATTATTTTATCGTGTCCCAGTATATATGGTAAATATGGTAATTTCATTTTTCCTGGCAGATTCCATGTAACTTAATAGAGACAAGTTGTATGGAGTGTATAAATGAGGATAATACTTAATCTTATTTCTATATATGAACAAATCAGCTATAATCAGAAATGTTTTTCACTAGTACATTTGATACTGTTTTCATATATAAAATTCTGTACTGTAATTTTGTTCAGAATTTATCATTTTGTAAATCAGTTTCAAATTCTATCAAAAGCCTTCACAAAGTCATGAAAATGAGGTAAGATACACATGTAATCACCTGTCACTGCACATTATTCCCAACTCTGGATGATTTTCACATGTTCATTAATTGGAAGTACACATAATGTCGTCAAATAAACATATGTTCTGTATATTTTTAAGTCTTTATATCTTGGAAAGATTATTGTCACACTTTGTAATTTGTGATTTTTTTCATAATTTAATTATGTGCACATGACATTTTTGTTAAGCAGGTGAAAAGGCTAGACATATTTTTTGCAGAATTCTTAGGGTGTTGTCTCACCAACAAGGCATAGGCAAGATGTTTGAGTGTCTGCACCAGTTGCTGCATGGAGCCAGTTAGAGCTTGATTTACACTTATTTTTCACTCTGTGCAGTATATTTTGAACTATCAGAAAGAAAAACATATAAGGTATACTTTGTGTCAGCAGCTAACAAAAATACTGCACAGAATTTAGAACAGTTGATATTCCTGAGGTAACTGCAGGGCAGCAACTGGCACATACCATATTATTCTTCCAGTGGTAGTGGTGGTGTTGCCTGTCTGTTGAAAATACTTTTCAGTGTTAACGAAAGTAAGTCACAGTGACTTTTGTCCCATACTTACTCATTTGTTCCAATAAGTTTTAAATACAGTTCCATTTTTGAGACACTTTTTCATATGCAGTCATTAAACATGATAATTGCTTCTTTAAATAGCTAATTTCCATAGAAATATGTCCCAGTGATTACTTTTCTTCGAGTGCTTTTATTTAAATGGCTAATACCCATAGAAATATGTCTCAGTGATTGCATGTCTTCCTTAAATGGCTAATACCCATAGAAATATGTCACAGTTATTACTTTTCTTCAAGTGCTTTTTTTAAATGGTTAATACCCATAGAAGTATGTTACAGTGATTACTTTTCTTCAGGTTCTTTTTATTTAAATGGCTAATACCCACAGAAATGTGTCACAGTGATTACTTGTCTTCCTTAAATGACTAATACCCATAGAAATATGTCACAGTTATTACTTTTCTTCAAGTGCTTTTTTTTAAATGGCTAATACCCATAGAAGTATGTTACAGTGATTACTTTTCTTCAGGTTCTTTTTATTTAAATGGCTAATACCCATAGAAATGTGTCACAGTGATTACTTGTCTTCCTTAAATGACTAATACCCATAGAAATATGTCACAGTTATTACTTTTCTTCAAGTGCTTTTTTTTAAATGGCTAATACCCATAGAAGTATGTTACAGTGATTACTTTTCTTCAGGTTCTTTTTATTTAAATGGCTAATACCCATAGAAATGTGTCACAGTGATTACTTGTCTTCCTTAAATGACTAATACCCATAGAAATATGTCACAGTTATTACTTTTCTTCAAGTGCTTTTTTTTAAATGGCTAATACCCATAGAAGTATGTTACAGTGATTACTTTTCTTCAGGTTCTTTTTATTTAAATGGCTAATACCCATAGAAATGTGTCACAGTGATTACTTGCCTTCCTTAAATGACTAATACCCATAGAAATATGTCAGTTATTACTTTTCTTCATGTGCTTTTATTTAAATGGCTAATACTTATAGAAGTATGTCACAGTATTTATGTGTCTTCTTTACATGACTAATACCCATAGAAATGTGTCACAGCTATTACTTTTCTTCAAGTGCTTTTATTTAAGTGGCTAATACCCATATAAATATGTCATAGTGATTACTTTTCTTCCGCTTTCTCTAATGACTGTTTTGAATTTTGATCTTATAATGTGGAGCAGGCAAGACATAACATTCAGCAGAATTCTTTGCATGTGTAGGAGCTGACAGGATTTGCTTGCTTTTTCAAAATCTTGGGTATTGTTCTTTGTGGTTGATAAAGTGTCCATTTTATGATGAATATTGTTCACACACAACTTTACTTTGCACAGTATCAGTATTGTGTGGAACAAAAAAAGGACTAAGGATTGGCTTAGAGCTGGTTATTGTAAGCCTGAATTTTCCTTTGTTTACAGTCTATGTTTACATGTAAGTGAAGTCCGTCTCTAAAAACACCATACACCCTCATCTGCCATTGCATAATATTCCTGCAGGTCAGGGTCTATGCTGTTTATTATTCTGATTACTCCTAACAAACTGCATAGACCCAGATTGACCAGTGCATTATGCCATGATAGATTTGGGTCAGTGCTAGTTTGCATTTAGATTCAGCTTTTGAATGAGTATAAACAGTACTGCAAAAGATAAACTTTTGTTTTAAAGCTGCAAAAAATAAAGCTGTTGGTACCATTGGGCAAAGAAATCAGTCATGTCTCAGTGTGACTACTTGCAATACTTCCTGATTTTCTTGTTTGATTTCTATAATGTATAAATTCCCACTGTTCATCTATCTCTATGTCTTTGAGACCATGCATCTGTCACACTTTGCTAGCTTTTGTGTTTAGGTCAGTTTTTCAGGTATTATTAGTTGCAGAGTGATGCAGTTTTGTGTTTGGATGCATCTTGGTAAGTGCAACACCTGCCTTCCAAAATTAGGTCACAGTTACTTGCATTTTGTACTGCATTAACTTAGGTTTTGTGTTTTGATCACTTTTCTCAGTCAATTTCATCTGCAGGGCATTCATTTTCCATGCCAATGTTTCTAGTTTATTGCACATTAGTATTATCAACGTAAGATAATTGTTTGTGGCATGCTATTCTGCAGAGTTTGTTCACTTTTTTCCATTCCTATTTTTTAAATTTAACATAGTTCAGCATATAATTGCAGCAGCTTCCATGGACAACAACACATTTCACATGTAGGTTTCTCCATTTTAAACCTTTCATACACAAGTTTTCCTTTTGAGTCAAGTCATATTGACATTAGCAAAGTCACTATATTGAATACCTAACACGTCATAATGAGTTTTCTGATTGATCAGTTGATTTTGCTTGCGCTTAGCAGTAAATCTTTAATCTGAAAGTGGTTACTTGATCAGAATGATGTTTCTATCTACATGTGCCAAGGGTTGATGTGGAATGAAGCGAATCAGTGACCCATGGCTAGTGAAGTTGTAAGATAGAAGAACAGGAAATTTACTTACATACGATTTGTTTACTTGCTAATGCTCTCACAATGCAAAATTGGTTGCTTTGAAGAAAAAATGGATATTAGTATTAATCAATGAATATTATTGTTTATTGGCTTTCATTCAAATCATTTAAAATGCTCCTGTCATATTTATGGAGGGTAGGAGACATCTAGTTTTTCCCACAAGTCAGTTGTTGTGTTGTGTCATATCTGGCACAAATTTCATATCCATAAAGAAACTTTTGATTGGCTTAATGGAGCATAAACCAAATTTGGTGTAAAGCTATACTTTAGAAAGACCTATGTCAAATCTGACTTTCACCATTTTTAGACAAAGTTTACAGAGTTATGGCACCTTTTTGACTCATAAATTTACATCATAATTGCATTGACACCCATGATGGGTATTACTTGCCTGTTTGTTGTTTTTATCTCTGAATGACTGCACTGCATTTCTTTATATTCACAATACATTGATTAAATGTATGAAATTTATATTAAAATCTTTATTACCTGATTCTGATTTTAGAATCAGGTAAACAGGACTAATCACAAATAATAAAATGTGACAAAAAGTAAAGTTCTTTAACTGAAAAAAAGAAAAGCTTATATAACAGTATGTATTTTGACCTGCTTTCCAGACACCAATGTTCAGCAACATCATTTTTTAAAAATCATGATTAAGAACAATGTGTACAATAGATATAATTCAAATTAGTGGACATAAAAAATGCAGCCTATCATAAACTTGAGTTGTATCACTAAAGAAAAAAATCTATTTCAGTAATACTAACCACTAGTCCTTCTACACTGTTAAAAATCCTCCCGTGAATACGGTTCATATTATTCAGTGTCAATCAGTGAATCTCCAATTTTCCTCACAAACTTTGTATTCACAGCTGGGCTACATTTCTTGTTTTTTTGGTGCAACACTCCATTCACATAATATGAACAAATACACAACTAATTGACCTGCTGAGGCACATTATCCAGTGTTGATCCAAGAAAGTAAACAAATTGCTTCTACAGTGGACCATGTGCTTTATCTTTAGATAGTACTATTTTGCAGTTTGTTTTCTTTTTATTCAATGTCTTCTTTTTGCGAAATTAATTAGTCTATTTATTGATTTTTTAAAATTGTAATCACATATGATTCATTGTTTGACAGTTTATTTACATATTTTTAGTACCGGTATGTTCTTATGAATTCCATTCATGTCATATGTTGATTTAGATGGTGATGTGATGGCATTGCAGCTGTTTAATATTCTGTTTCTTATGCATTGATATATTCAAGCTGAGACTGTGATAAAACTAACCAGAGATGAAATGGAAACACGTCTTTACTTTTATCATTATTATAAGGTCACAGAATGAATAAAATACCAGGTTGGTGACTTCAAATACAAGGCTTATTTGATCTCATGGGCAAAAATGTTAGAACAGCTCTGGACAAAACTCACTCTCTCAATGTTTATGAACCCTTCAGAGACACAATATTTATATTCTTTATGTATAATCTATATTTAATAATGCAGTGTATATTGTCTCATCTTCTTTTTGTTGAGAAAATGCAATTATAATGAGCATGGTGTTGCCCAGCAGCATCAACTTTGTGTTAAAATCTTTGTGCAGTTTTAAAGACTTTGTGCAGCCAATGCTAAAGTTTTTCTTGCAAGCACATAACTCGTAAAAAAGGTGAGACACTGCATTCCAATGAATCTTGGTCTCTAGTAATCCTTATAGCTTGTTTAGTCCTAGTTTGAAATTCAATAAAAGAAAACTTGTTGCTTATACTTCTTTTAAGATTTTCATTCTGTACCTATATCTGTAAGAGAATACATTACTTGATGCTGTTTGACAATAAAAACATATTTATTATAAGGTTAATATATATGCAAACTTATAAATTAGGTCCAACTGCCAACAGTATGAACCATGATTTACCATCACATAATGCAATGGCAGATCAGGGTCTGTGTTGTTTGTTCTACTGATTACTTTTAACAAACTGCATAGACCCAGATCTGCCAGCACTTTATGCAATGGCAGATCTGGCTTTCTGTAGTTTGCATTTGGATCTAACTTGTATATGATTATGTATGGTATTTTAAGTTGAATGCATTACATTCTACAACTTTTTGGACTGTTTTTGACATGCACAGTTTTCATTTAGGTTACCCTTATTGGAGAAAGTCATGTCCTGGATGATTCAGCTGTCACTGCTAGTGCCCCACCCACCACAAGGCAGCGCCCCAAATCTGTGCCGGTACATCTCAACAGACAGTCAGATGCTGTAAGAATGCTTCATATATAAACATCCTTGGTGTACATATTTTGGAAATGCCACAAAAAAATTTCTTTTTAATGTATCCATTGCCCCTTTTTATCTTTCCCCATGATAAGACCATGCTTGATGGTAAGTCTAATCTCTGCTTAAATGTTGTTGTTGTTATAGGGTTTAACACCATTTTTCAGCACAAGATAGGCTATACATGGCAACCAATATAAATGGTAGAGGAAGAACCCAGGAAAACCCCGGAAAGAACCACTGACCCACGAGAAGCTACTGGCAAGCTTTCTCACATAGCCACATTGGCTGAGCCAGAGACTTGAACCCACACAGACAGAGATGAGATGGCAGTGATCCGTAACAGTGAGCGATTTAGACCACTTGGCCACTCGGGGGCCCTTTAAATATTGTAAATTCTTGTTTAAAAAAATATATTAAGAGCAATTTTTAAAAAAAATACTCACCTCGATCCATGAAACTTTACACACATATTCATCCCATTATCAAGTTTGGCCTAAATAAAAATAGTGCTGCTCAGACATTCAGTATAGCCACCATGATTGCCATCTTGAGAATCTTGTTATTGCTACTGGTCCTGAATGGATGGTCATATCAGATGTGGTTTTCACTGAAGACTTGTTATGATGTCTAGTTGATCCTAATGAAAATGATGCCAATCTGATGTTTAGTATATGACTATCATGAGAATCTTGTTATCATTACTCCTCCTGAACAGATAGTCTTACCAACATGGAAGACTTCTTGTGTGCCTAAAAATTTTGTTATTGCAACTCCACCTGAATGGATGATGTTATCATCATGGGATTTTCACAAAAGAACTTTTTATGGTGTCAAGTTGGTCCTGTGTGAAAAGTGTTGTTATTGTTGTTGTTGTAGGGTTTAATGCCATTTTTCAGCACAAGATAGGCTATATACATGGTGGCCAGTATAACTGGTGGAGGAAGAACCCAGGAAAACCCCGGAAAGAACCACCGACCCACGAGAAGCTACTGGCAAGCTTTCTCACATAGCCACATTGGCTGAGCCAGAGACTTGAACCCACACAGACAGAGATGAGATGGCAGTGATCCGTAACAGTGAGCGATTTAGACCACTTGGCCACTCGGGGGCCCTTTAAATATTGTAAATTCTTGTTAAAAAAAATATATTAAGAGCAATTTTTAAAAAAAATACTCACCTCGATCCATGAAACTTTACACACATATTCATCCCATTATCAAGTTTGGCCTAAATAAAAATAGTGCTGCTCAGACATTCAGTATAGCCACCATGATTGCCATCTTGAGAATCTTGTTATTGCTACTGGTCCTGAATGGATGGTCATATCAGATGTGGTTTTCACTGAAGACTTGTTATGATGTCTAGTTGATCCTAATGAAAATGGTGCCAATCTGATGTTTAGTATATGACTATCATGAGAATCTTGTTATCATTACTCCTCCTGAACAGATAGTCTTACCAACATGGAAGACTTCTTGTGTGCCTAAAAATTTTGTTATTGCAACTCCACCTGAATGGATGATGTTATCATCATGGGATTTTCACAAAAGAACTTTTTATGGTGTCAAGTTGGTCCTGTGTGAAAAGTGTTGTTATTGTTGTTGTTGTAGGGTTTAATGCCATTTTTCAGCACAAGATAGGCTATATACATGGTGGCCAGTATAACTGGTGGAGGAAGAACCCTGAAAAACCCCAGGAAGAACCACCGACCCACGAGAAACTACTGGCAAGCTTTCTCACGTACCACATTAGCCAAGCCTGAGACTCAAACCCACGCAGAAAGAGGTGAGATGGCAGTGATCTGGAATGGTGAGTGCTTTAAACCACTCAGCCACTTGTGGCCCTGACATGTGAAAAGTAATTATGATGTCTATTTCATGCTAAATGAAAATGGTGCTGCTTGCAAATTTTATATAGCTGCTACAGCTTCCATCTTGAAAACTATGAGGTCTAGTTGGTCCTAAATTAAGGGGTACAGCTCAGACATTGAATATGAACTTGATTATCTTGATTATCACTGTTCTGAATAAATTGATCATATCAGCATAGAGTTTTCAATGAAAGATTTCTATTATGCCTAGTTGGTCTTAAATGAAAATGGTGCCAATGTTATTTTCATTTTTATGGGTGCCACAATGGCCATCTTGAAATTCATTTTATTACTACTTCTCCTGGATGTCTGGTTGTATTGAAATTGTGCTTTCATGAAAAGACTTTTTATGATGTCTAGTTGGTCCTGAATGGAAATGGTGCCAGTATGATATCCAGTATTTCCACCATGGCAGCAATCTTGAAAATATGATCTCTTGTTGGTCCTAAATGAACATGGTGCCAATATGACATCCATTTATATCCACCACAGCAGCTAATTTAAAAATGTTGTTATTGTTATTAAGAGATGGTTTGATCCCTCAGCAGTTAAAAGAAATCACCTTAAATTTTGTATTTCTGGAAACTTGGCCATTTGAGCATTAGTCCCTTTGAGGGACTCTTGTTTCTAGACGTATACATGAAGGTTTATCAGAGCTTTTCATTGGATAAATGCTTCTAACCAGTTTCAAGGAGGGTTTAACTTCTTTAAGCTGGATTGTCAGTATCCATTTCTGAGGGGACTAATTTATGTACAGCCATTGATACTGTAATTGCTTTTAATGAGCCACCATTCCATTTTCCCAATAAGAATGTTTTCAAAATCTTTAGATGCATGAAATTTATATCAGGGGAAAATGCAATAATATTATGTATATTTTGGTAAAGTGGTGGTATTACAATTGTTAAGTTAGTAACCATTGTCCCTGAAAAGTGGAGATTGAAATCTATATTATTCTGAAAGGAAGGAAAATATATATCTTGTGAAGAAAAACCAGGAAAACGTCCTTTTTATCAACAGAACTATTCCCACCTTCGGCCACCATCACGTAACATCAAAACAAGCCCTGCTCTCTTCACACTGGATCGTGTTATGAAGAGTTTCCGAGCACGAAGTCAGCTGCTAGTCAGTAGACTTGAAGATGGGGATGAGGTTCTCAGAGTCGAGTTCAGTGACGAGGGGTCTGTGGAATCAGATGAAGTGGAAGGAGTAGAGGAGGAAGAAGGGTAAGCAATTTTGTCTCTTTTTTGGGGGGTTGTTTAACTTAGTATATTTTGCCTTGATTGTCTTACCTTGATTCTATTGACAGCATAAAGGAGACATTTAAACAGAGGATGCCTTCTTATATGTGATCAAATTAGGGTTATGTGTATGACTACAGTGGTATAAAGCTCTCTTGTTGACACTGCACTATCAAGGCCCCCAAATTGATCATACAGTATTTCATTTTATTAATACATAAGTGCTGAAATGGAAATATCATTATAAGATCTCAGACATGGTAGCTGCATTGTATGCCCTTGCCATATCTTTGGTGTTTACATACTGTATATACTCGCGTATAAGCCAAATAATTTAGGAAAAAATAAAGGCCTGGAAGAAGGGGTGGGGTGGGGTGGGGTGGCTTATCTGTGGGCCAGTGTCTAAACTTGACAGTTTTTAAGTCTTTTTGTTGACTGCTGTAAAGGCTGTAAAATCTTGGGACACAAAAAAATAGTTTTTTGCTGTGTCCTAAGACATATGCATGTAATAAAATCATTTTCGGTGACCTGACACTTATTAAACTGTTATCAAGTACTATGATTTTGTTATCATTTTGCACGTGCATATTTTTTTATTTCTCCAACACGAAATTAAAGGTAAATACAGACTTCATAATTCGCGGGCCGGTTGAGTTTACCCAGGAGACCAGGCTGAAATATAATGTACAGTACTTACACAGTGCAAAGCGTTTGTAGCGTCACTTAAATCCTTATTTATTCCCAAACATGTTCAGTGCAGATTTTGCTTTATTCATTGTTTCGACCAAATTGCATTCTTCCAGATAACATTTCATCTAGTCCTTAATAGCTGTTTCACTTACATTGAATCACGCGCTCATGAGTTACTCATTTTCAGTGATATAAGCAATCCTATAAACTGAGATAATATATATAAAAAGGTATGCACATTTAATTGTACAAGGCACATAACCAGCATAACTTACATGTTCATGAAGAATGGTAATAATAAAGGCTAAAATTCTCATTATAGATCAACTAAGATCATCATCCCTCTGTGTTAGTTTTGTGTTTTGGCTGAACAACATCACAACTTTCCACACAGTTTAAAGCTTGATGTTTCGGTGTCTCCTTTGTTGATAGTTGGTGGAATTGTCTTTTGTTTTCCGACAGCAATACAGGCCAGTTAATCATTAAAACCCCGAAACTGACTTGTGTTTAGAGGGAATTTTGACTGGCAACTATACCAGTACATTGATGTGTAATTGCCTTTCATTCCAAAATATTGGCATGATTACCATAGTTTTGTAAAATGGGGTGTAAGGCATACCTGTCAACTTTTCAAAAGCCAAGTAGGTAGACTGAATAAAAAAATAGAGAGATTGAGACCTAAAATCAGGAGGTTTTTTATGGCATTTTTAAAGCCTTGATTTCACTAAATATTGATCAATCTTCTGGGTCTAATATGGGTGAAATTCGCAAAGGACACGCAGTTTCTGCCTGTGACGCGCCTTATTTTCCCCCAGGACGTGCCCTATTTTCATATTCTGGTCAGCTGTGGCCAAACTGCACAATAGCTAAAGGTTAGTCTTAAATAAACAAGCAAGAAAGCCAGCGCAACTAATTAAAAGTTAATCCTTATTGATGCAACTATTTTGTAAAAATGACTGGCCCTCTGTCATGATTCAAAGAAACCATGTTCTACACTACCGTATGTTACACAAGCACCAGCAACTGATTGGCAAATAAAGGATACCAATTTTAGGCAGCCTTACGGCACTGTACATGTGACAAATATCTTCCCCTCGTATATCCAACCTTATTCCCTTGTTGTCAGCTCATAAGGCATTTAATAGTTTACTATAAAACATATGTATCCTGAATTAGTTTTTTGAGGACACATATGCTGCGTGGTATGTATTTTCAATCCTTGTTTTAATTTAACAATGGTAATTAACATTTGTATATATGGTATAAAAATGCCAGGTGTGCACTAGTATAAGTTTCTTTGGTGGGAATAGAACCACAGCATTTACGGTGATCATTCTTGGAGTTGAGATTAATTGCCAACAATTTTATTGTTGTGGTTTATTTTTTGTTCTGGTTTATTTTCTGATTTTTGCATTGTTGTAGATGAAAAAAATCATAAATATACGTGAACAATGTTTAAACTTAACATCCCATTTAGTGAAGAAGCGAATTATTTCTAGTAATTATTTCGTCAACGACAATATGCACAGGTGATACAACTGAACATGGCTTCCATACAATATGTCTGTGTTGGCCTTTTCTTTTTAGGAGGAACGAAACTCGAAGACATATTGTAATAATTGGGAGTTCTCTGCAAAATTCAGGAGATTATCAGATATTTTGAAATCGGGAGGTAGGTGTGGAGTGATCCCAAAATTTGAGAGTTTTTTTTTTCTCCTGGCGTGAGACAGATATGGTGTAAGGTCACTTACATCACAGCAAACTACAACTCCGCTTTTATGGTATTAGCATAATTTTTGAAGGATTATTTCTGAAACTTCATTATTGTATTTTGGAGATATCATTAAAGTTTAGTACAGTGGTGCCCATGATTTTACTTCAGCACGTGTTCAAACCTGCAATGTTCATGCTGTAGCGCCAATGTGTAAATACGTTCAGTAGCCTAACTGAGCATTGAATCAAACCGTATTGTTGTTCGTTGTGTTGTCATACTGGGATCAAATTTTAATGAGTTAGGTATTTACAATTTTAAGGCAAAATGAAAACGTAATTACTGGTGCACTGATGTAAAATGTCCAATGCAATAATGCATAAACAAACAATAATTGAGTCAAAAGGGAGAGGTAGTGTTACAGTAACTCACGATTGCTCAATTCTTGTCATCATTCGATCAAATTATACACAAATCTAAATTAGGCAGAAACAATAAGAAAAGAGAAAATTAAATAAATTACTTTTCAAACAAGTTTATACCATTTCTTTTTAATAATCATACATGCCAAACCTGAGATAAGTATACGTGTACTTTTTGTTAATATATGTTTGCCTAAATAAATACATTTAGAACTTACAGCATGCATCTTGTGATGTCCCGGAGTTTTGGGTCAGCTTATACGTGGGTCATGCACTTTTAAGTGTTTATACCTGTTCAGTGGGGGGGGGAGTCGGCTTATACGCGAACGGGCTTATACGCGAGTATATACGGTAATAGTGCAATGGATCTGTCCATCTTGTCCCATGCAGTTGAGTTAATTCATGTCTCATAATTTCCCACTCATGGCAGATTTAATTTCTGATTGTTAGCTTTTGAAGGACGTCATTGATTGAAAATAAATGTAGTATGAGGCTTTACAATTAAGATGACATAGGTCACTTCAATTTTAAGTTTTCTAACAAAAACAAAAAACAAAGGTTTGGTTCTTTTTTCACTTTGCTTATCGTTTGAATTATATTGGTGGGGCATCTGTGTGTGTTGGACACATTTCTAGTCTTTAAATTACCATACCTTTTATGCCATTGTATTGAAGAAAATTAATGACTGAGTCATGTTATAAATAAAATATTACATATGCATTCATTTCATTTAAAATTAATAAAATTTGTTGATGATTTAAATCTTTAGCAAACGTTAAGACTTGCAAAAGGTAGAAATTATTCAGCTGGTTTCATAAATTTTTACATGTGTTATTTGTCAAATGACATCCTCCATAAGACATTTCATGACATCCTTCGTAAGACATTTCATGACATCCTTTGTAAGACATTTCATAAACCTATTCCTGTTATAGATATTTTGCAATAACATGTTATGATGTCACAGAAGTTAAATGTGTTAATACAGGTCGCATAAGGTAACAGTGTAACATCATAAGTGTTTAATTGCTCTTTCAACCACTTTCATTTTATCCAGATTCCTTGATTATTTTGATTAATCATAACACCTTTAGATTCCAGTTGGTGATCAGTTCAAACAGTCAGATTTTAAAATAAAATGGTAACATTTCTTGATGATGATACATTTGATTTTCAGATTTCCTTTAATGACACATTATTACAAGCTGAATTTCTATCAATTTTAAACTGTGTATATTTGTAACAGAGCTGAAGAAAAGGAAGAAGGAAAGTTTGAGAGAAAGGGGACATTTCGGGTCAAAAAGGGTCCCAAAAAGGATTCAAAGGACACTAATGATAACAAAGAAAATAACCTACCAGAGATCAGGATAAGTAGAGAAAGTGAGTATCACCCAAAATTTTATAACTAGTGTGAACACTTTCAGGATTGATCCAGAATATCAAAATCACAGGTCAAATTCATGCATTTATAGGAAGTATATGAGAACTTTAAAAACTTGAAGTGTTGCAATACCAAAGTTTGTTACCTGAGTTCATAAAGTTGGAACTGAGCTTGAGGTCAGAGGCTATGGACGGCTTTTCTCTGGAACAAAGCTTGAGGTCAGAGGCAAGGGATGGCTTTACTCTAGAACTGGGCTTGAATTCAGAGGCAAGGGAACACTTTACTCTGGAACTGGGCTTGAGTTCAGAGGCTCCATGAATCATCTGACTAGACCTGCCCTAGATCTTCCCTTCTTCCCTGCCTCTCCAGCCTCATTTTCAAGGGAAGGGGAGGGGAACTGTCACCAGTTACCTCTGATATCGAGAAGGAATTGCCAATCCCTTTTTCCAGGGAGAGAGAATCAAAGGGCTAGTGCTGTCTCTGCTGAGGGAGATGGGATGACAAACAACAGTCTCCCAGGGAAGAGGGTGAAGAACAGAAGTCTAGGATTTGGTTTCCAGATTTTCTTAGCTTCAAAGGAAATGGAGTTATTATTGATCTTTCCCCTTTGAACAAAAATTCATTCAGGAAGAGCAGTTCACGGTGGAAATAACTGCCTCAGTCAAAAATGCTATCAGGCCCAATGGCTGGGAGGTCTCCATAGGATATTTATCTTTGGCAATGCCAGCTTTCTAGCCCACAGGAAACATGTTTCTGATTTCATTTCCTTTTGGCCTAGCTTCCACTCCCAGAGCCTTCACCACAATAATGGGCATAATAGCAGCTCATTTATGATTCCTGGGGTTCACTTCCTCCAGTAATTCCACTTCTGGTTACTGTACAATGTCCTCAAAAGAGCCCTTTTGAATGCTCAGTCTCTCTGTTGAGAGAAGGTGACTCGACAATACCTCTCCCATATCTTCTCAGTCCTCATGGAATGATCTACACCTGTCAGTGGCAGAGACACTTTTTCTTCTGTGGGAAAGGCCATTGGTAGACTTGTTTGCAGTGAAGCTGAATAATACACTGTATACCTACACTATTCTACCTTGTAGTAGAATCTGTCCGGTTCTTCATATCACAGAGATAGGACTTCCAAGGCACAGCTCATCCTCTCAGCTCCTATGTGGCCACAGAGATCGTAGTTCATTGATCTTGAACTGTTGCTTGACAATCCCATGGAATTACTGTGGAGGAGTGATCTACTGTTGCAGCACAGAATGTCCTTCATACACAGCACTCTTTAATCCCGTACTTTCATGCCAGGCTCATATCAAATGATTATATTCACCAAAACCAGTTTTCAAGCAAGTTTGCCAAGTACATGACTCAAGCCAGAGGACCGTCAGTTTCCACGGTTTACAATGCCAGATGGAGAATTCACTGCATCTGGTGCAGCAGGAAATGGATTGATCCTACTGTAGGGTCAGACCCCCCACATCTTTCAGAACTAATCAGGTGCTTTGATCTCTAACCTCCCGTGGGTCAGTGGTTCTTTCCAGGGTTTTTCCTCCAACAGGTATACTGGATGCAATGTATAGTCTATCATGTGCTGAAAAGTGGCTTTAAGATCACAAAAAAAACCATCTCAAGAAATGAAGTTTTTGTTGTCTTGTATATTCTTGTAAGAAATGATGAGTTTATGTTTGTGTTTAATGGCAGTTTTAACACATTACTGGCTATATCATTTAAGGAATTAAATAGCATCTATCCCTAAATTTAAGACATTTTCATTATTTTTTTTATATGTGAGAAGATTACATGAAGGATATTGAAATATACTCTTACTTTATTAATACTAAAATAAATATTTTCTTACCATTGAGACTTTTCTTATAACAAGAAAGATATAACAAAACAAAAATTCATAACTTGAGAAATCATTTCTTGAAATTTTATTTTAACAAGTAAGAAATGTTCAGAAAATGTATCTTCTCAATTTTATTTCTGGAGGAAAATATTTTAAAAGTAGAAAAAATGTTCTTATTAAGAAAGTAACTTTGAAGGGTACAGCCACACTGGGGGGCAATTCAGGTGAAATAGGCATCTCAGCACCTGTCATTTCTTTTTTCTGTTCAAAGAGCAATGGAAAACATTTTTTTTCCCATGGTTTTTGATCAACTTTTTCTGTTGTTGTTGTTGTAGGTTTTAACGCCATTTTTCAGCACAAGAAAGGCTATACATGTTGGCTGGTATAAATGGTGGAGAAAGAACCTGGGAAAACCATAGAAAGAACCACCAACCCATGAGAAACTACTGACAGGCTTTCTCACATACTCACATTGGCCGAACCTGAGACTCAAACCCACACAGACAGAGTTGAGATGGCAATGATTCATAACTGCGAGCACTTTAGATCACTCGGCCGCTCAGGGTCCACAAATTTTTCTGTTCAATGAGCAATGGAAAACAGTTTCATCATACTTTTTTTGCTTTTTAATTTCTTTTTTCTTTTCAAAGACCGATGAAAAACGGCTTCAGCATAGTTTTTTCTTGCTTTTTAATTAACTTTTTTGTTGATTATGTCTGCATTTATGTTCAAATCTACCAGATAGGAGATTTGTGCTGAAATTTTTGCATAAAGCTTTAAGAATAAATTAATTTGTAGCTTAATGATGGGATGGTTTGTGGCTATTTACTATTGGAGGTCAACAAGTTTATTTCATATTTAACTTAAAGGTTGGAATAGAGGAATATCCTTCACCTGTTTGCATTAGTAACCAGTTTTTGGAGTTTTGTCCAAAAATAAAATCATTTAACAATTTTCCTGAAGCAAACTTAAAACATTTTTTAAACTTTTCATAAACTCCATTGAGTATGTCTTTAAATTTGTATTATTTAAATGACTGATATGAATATTATAAATTTTGGTCTCTCTGCACTCATATCTCCCTATTTTTCCACTGCATTGCCCTGATCTGGTTGGGGAGAGAAGTCACTTCACTCAAACATTTGAATCCAGTGTGTGAACCATGGTATGTAATTATATTATGAGAGGCACAACAGCCACCTTTTCTTCTAGGTTTTGGTTTTTCATTTTCTGATACTTTTGCTTGTAGAGGCACATAAAATGGTATTTCACTGTCAGTCAAAGGTTCAAAGGAAAACAAAAAATATCT
This sequence comes from Megalonaias nervosa, assembly GCA_016617855.1. Classification (NCBI taxonomy): domain Eukaryota; kingdom Metazoa; phylum Mollusca; class Bivalvia; order Unionida; family Unionidae; genus Megalonaias; species Megalonaias nervosa. The sequence continues at coordinate 36,716 of JAECUM010008331.1, read as the reverse complement.
TCAAAGATAAGATTGGTACACCATAAATGAAAATGAAATAACAATATTCACAGTATGCAATCTGTCCATATCAGCAATGGTGGTTTTCTACCTTAATAATACAATTTTGCAATTGAGTTAACCATTTTTGTGAGGGTTTTTTTTCTTTTTGATATTTTTGTAAGCCCAGGAGTAATGTTATGTGACTACCAAAAACTGCCTTTGTTTCCCAAAATTATAGAAGTTCCAATCCTTCTGTACTTTTAACAGGGTAATGAATTGAAAAATGATAAAAAAAATATTTCTCATGTGGTGAAATATAGTTACCAAACATTTTGTTTTAAATACCTCTGGTTTTATACAATGTATTTTCATTGATAATACTTTTCTTATTTGCTCTTTTCCAGAAGTATGTTATTGCATTGACCTACTTGACCTACTTTTGATGGATTGTTTTTAATTTTAGCAATAAGAGGCAGCAGATCTATCCAGGGCAATGCAGATCTGAATGTACCTGACATCCCACCCAACTCAGATGTTCAGAAGAAAATTAAAAAGGCCCAGCTCAAGATACTGGAGTCAAATACAAAAATTAGAGATTTGGCCATAAATATAAGGTATCAGGAGTAAAGTCCAAGCCTTTCTGTGGTCCAATAAATGCTGTCAAACAAAATTTTGATTGTCATAATTTTTTTTCATTACATAAAAGCAATGTAAATTATTTTTAAACTAATGCTTGGAAAATGTACAGTGTTTCAGTGTTTTTTTTATATTAATCTGCATATGGATTACATTTTTATGCAGAGAATCAGTGGAATTAGTGTACTTATTCATGATGCAGTTCTCCATTGTAAAGGAGAACATGAGAAAATTTCAGTTATCGATCATAATCTTTCATCAGAGTTTCTTTGAAATATAATATACAAAAGTGATTGAATGAATCATTCTTTTAAATTCATATATGATAGAAATTGTCCATTTTGTTTAATAAGATTCATTTTATGCCGTGTTTAAAACAAGTTATTTTTTGAACAAATAAAACTTCAAAAGAGTTTAATGAAACAACTTTAAAGTTTCAGTCACATTTGGATGTTTGGATGTTAAACCTCAGTCTTCTAGTATGTGTGATTTGTGGTGTCAAAAAGTGTGAGGAAACATTAAATATTATTAAAAATGATTTGGATTTATTAGCTTTAATAACACCATTGTCATGTGAAAAAAAATGTTAACTCTATGTACATTATGTTGAGTGTATAATAATACTAGCAATCTTTGTGGTCGTTGAAATAGAAGAAAACCAGAGATTATAGTAGAAAGTATCAACTGTGGATGGACAATTGTAAACCCTTTTGCCAGAGATTGTACATGGGACTGCAGAACTTTAAATCAAGTGTTATATCCACTGCTGTCCAGCCTTATAACATCAGAAGCTGCCTGCATTCTTTGTCCAAAACAAAAAACTTTTTAAACAATGTTAGTGATACTGAGATTAAAACTTAGAAGTGAAAGATGGGAAGTTTCTTAGTACTAACTAGTATATAAGCAAGCAGTTGGCTTTTAAATTGACATAAATAATTGAACTGTTGAATGAAATCTTCCTTTTCAGTTATAATAATAATAATAAACTGCATTGATATTTTTATTTTAGGCTGAAGGAGCAGCTGATAAGAGAGCTTGTAAAAACTGGAAAAGATGCTGAACAGATGAATAAACAATATGCAGAGAAACTAGCAGCCATGGAAAAAGTACATAACTTTATCAAAAATTACCTAAGTAGTGTTTACTGGGCAGTTGAAAGAAATGTTGGAATTTCATCACTGATCATCAGTTTTGATAACCAAGTGATATTTGTTAATATATTGATTTTTCTACATGATGTTTTGCTACAGTGAGAGATATTTTCAAATGGCCTAATGTCTGAAACAGTGGAAAGGGCAATGAACTTGATTTTGGACCAGATCAGTCACAGAAATTATAGTTGATAAATTGTCCATTTCAGTTGAATTGTTTGACCAACTCCATTAGCAGAACAGCAATAGTTAAAAGTAAGATGGAGATTTGTAAAGCATGTTACCATAAGATTAATCTGAGTATCATTGGACAGTTGGAATTTGTTGACATGGGGTCTGCATGCTCTTTAATGTGCACACTTCACATTTGGCTTCTGTAAACACAAGGGAAAAGTACTATGCACACAAACTTAAAAGTCCAAGGTCATCTTGACAGAAATAAGAGGTTTTATGTTAGTGTTAATGAGCTGTTTTAACCTAAATTTGTTCTTGACTTTTCTTGAGGATGAATTTTAATTTGGACATCAAAAGGTCAAAGTTCAAAGTTAGTGCTGTTTCAGCTCCAGACTTTATTTGGTCTTATCTTTACTGAGATCATTACTATAGGAAAAAGATTATATCAGCTATAATAAAAATGGTCCTGTGATCAGTCTGTTGAAAGAAGATAGATTTTTGTTTTTAGCGCTTTTTGTCCCACCCCAGAGCAATTATACAGGCATATATATGATGTTGGCTAATAAAAAAGTAAAATTAAGGTTGCCCATGTCTTTAGAACTGGTTGACGGTTAAATATGTTTGATGTGACTGTATAGATGGTGTATATGTACAGAATTAAATGAATCTATATGCACATCTTATTTTTTTTTTTTTGCTTGTTTAAAAAAGGTCAGCCAGAGTAGTGTTACAAATCACAGGTGAAATATGAGTTTCTTACCACCATTGGTCATAGACTTGAAGAGCTTGTGGGATGGCCTTTTTTCTGTCATCAGTTATCTGTTGATTCATTAATGCATTTATTATTTATGCTCCTCCTAAACTAATAGGAGGATTGCCATCAAACTTCACATACATGTCCATCCCAAGGTCTAGTTGGTCCTAAATGAAAATGGTGCCACTTGGACTTCTGATATGGCCACCACAGTGATCATCTTATAAGTCTTGTTATTGGTACTTAGGAATGAATGGTCATATGAACATGAGGTTTTCATAGAAAGATTTTCTATTACGTCTGCTTGGTTCTAAATGAAATGGTGCCAATCTGACATCTGGTATGCCCACCATGGCAGCCATTTGAAAATCTTGTTATCATCACTCCTGTAAGTCATATCTACATGGGATTATCACCAGAAGACCTACTTGATCATAAATGAAAATGGTTTCAATCTGACTTCCTATTTGGCCACCATCTCGAAAATTATTTTCAAAGAAGACTTCTTATATTGCCTTGCTCTTTCTGAATGAAGTTGTTGCTGTTCTGACCTCCAGTATGGTGTCATGGTGGCCATCTTGAAAATCTTGTTATAGCTGTTTATTCTGGATGGATGATCATATCAACATGGGCTTTCACTTAAAGACTTTTTATGATGTCTTGTTGGTCCTAAAAAATGGTACCTATCTGACATCCAGTATAATCACCTTGGCAGCCATCTTGAAAATCTTATCACTGTTCCTGCTGAATGGAAAGTCATATTAACATGGGTATTGTCACAGTGAGACTTCTTGTATTGTCTACTTGGTCCTAATGAGGGTTTTCACCAGTAGGCCTTATGATATCTAATTGATCCTAAATGACTGGTTTACTGCTCTTACATCCAGTTTGGCCACCACAAAAGGCCCTCATGAAAATCTTGTTAACACTACTCCTCCTGATTGGATGGTCGTATTGACAAGACGTTTTCATCAGTAGACTACCTATGATACCTAGTAGGTCCCAAATGAAATTGGTGCTGATCTTACGTCCAATGTGGCCACCACAGGAGCCATCTTGAAAATTGTGCTATTTCTTAAGAATATCAGAGATGGTTTCAGTACTGCAGTTAACAAGATGAAATGGTCATATCTTTGATTTTTGGAAATTCTTTTTGGCCAGTAGAGTGTCAGTCCTTTCGAGTGACTCCACTTAGCTTGTAATATTCATTGTGCCTATATGTAATTATACTTAACATCTTTTGTTTGCCAGGAGAGGGAGCAAGTTAAGCAGGAATTGGGGGAAACTCAGAAAGTCCTGTCAGAACTGGAAGCCAGAGAGCAACAGGAATCTTCAGAAAAACAAAAGTTGCAGCTGTGAGCTACATTTGTTCTACTTTGCTTTACATTGTCATAAAAATGATTTGGGGTTTTTACTTTCACCGCATGAGAATTACATATGGATCCTCTTGTTTCAGTATATAATAAAGAAAGGAAGTGCTAATGCATTCAACCAGACATCAGCATCAGAACTGACTGGTGTCAGTTTTGCCCTTAGATGTATTTCTGGACAGATTGTTATTTTTATTGATTTTGACCTGTTCTATTAAGACTCCTGATAAATTATTGATGTGTTGTCCTTCAGCAGCTCTTGTTAAGCTAGAAGTATAGTACAAGACCACTTCAAAATTGTGTCTGATTGCCTTGGTAATGGGCACCAAGTTGAAAATTTGGATAAAATTCCTACAATGTATTTCATACCATAACCCCTGCTTACAGTCTGACTTCCTTGAGACTATGATAAGAGTTTATCAAAAAAGTATATCATGTCGCCAAATCCATTTTATAGAAGGATGCTTCTTTTCTACAAATGCCTTTCTTCCCTCAGACTTGAAATGGAAGTAATACCTATGAATGATAAATCCGGAAATTAACATGATTTTATTTATTTTCCTGGCTATCAATTGTCATGATACTGTGAAGATTACATTTTCTTTGGACTTAATTTTGTGGATTGGGAAAGGAGCCCAGTTGTTTTCACAAAAGAATTGATGATCATTCAGTCTTTGAATTCTTGCTTTGTAGCAACCATATAATCCATGAAAAGTGTTATCCCTTTTAAAAAAATGCTCTGTTCTCAGTGTGTTTCATCTTGTTACATATGTTGATGTAGAGGAAACGAACAGTGTCATAGATTATTATAAATCTACGTGTTATGCATGTCCCTAAATGTACATTGTGATTCCTAAATATTCTCTGCTTGGAGGAAAATATAGTGTTTTGCATGTTCACTTCTCTGTTAAGTAACCACAGTGGCTTAGGGATATGCAGGCCAGGCTCATAAGTGGTGAATTGTCGGTTTGCATCCTGCCCCACTGGCTCTGATTGACTGCTGTTATGTGTCTCAAGGTAAAGCACTAAACTTTAGTTGCTTCAGGTTTCGCTTCACAGTCTCTTTTTTGTGCACAGGGTTTAATTTGTTTTTAAAAATTGTCAGAGGTGAAATTAAAAGAATTTAGCCAGTCAGATTTTCTTCAAATTTTGTCCTGAAATAAATGAAGATGATTAAACTTATATATAATGATATATATCTAATTTTGGCTATTTTTGAAGCATTGTGGCTAGTTCACAAGCTGGATTTAAGTAGATATAGAATAAGTTTGACTTAAAAATAAAAATTTTTTTTAAAAGTACATATGGAGTAAGTCTGATTTAAAAATGCTCATTTTATCCCTCTAACTAAAGAGAGTTATAGCCCCTATTTGCCCTTGCACCATGATCTAGGGTTTCAGCTGAATTACAGTGGGGCCCCGGCTTACGAACCTAATCGGTTCCCGGACAGCGTTCGTAACCCAGGGTGTTCGTAACCCGGAATGCATTTTCCCATAGGGTCCCATTGTTAAATTTTTAATCCGTTCCTGAGCCGAAAAAAAAATCGCCAAAAATCACTGCTACATTAAAAAAAGGTGAAAAAAGGAGCACTCACACAACACATACACAACACACAGACTCCTTTTCTCACCTTTTTTTCACCCTGTTTGAGTAGAGGCAGCCATATGTGAGCTTGCGTGTTCGGAATTTTGCGCGCAAGCGAATGGCGGTTCGGTTCATAACCCAAGTCACTGTTCGTAACCTGAGTCACTTTTTTGGCTGGCCTGGCGTTCATAATCCAGATCATTCGTAACCCAGGGTGTTCGTAAGCCGGAGCGCCACTGTACTTTTAAAGGTTAAATGGATTTGACTCAAATTTAGTGTCCAGCTTAATGTTAAGAAGACTAGATTGAGTTTTCTTTTGTCACATGAATATCACTTCATTGGCTTTATCTGCTTAAATGCCCAACGAATTCATGGTCATTGTTGCCTTTAGTAGGAAATAAGTTGTCAGTTTCTAATCTTGTTTCATGCCCACAGTGATTATAGAAAGAAGATTGAGCTTGGCCGAGCCCGGATGGCAGCTCTTCAGAGGAAACAGAAAGAAACTGAGAAAATGGCTTCCCTCACAACACCAAACAATAAAAAGTAAGACCTGGTGTAAGATTTACTATGATATATTCAGTTTTTTTAAACATTTTGATGATAGAAAAACAAGTTTTGATGTTCGGTTAGCTCTGTGTTAAGATAATAATTCTTTTATTCCACTTTAATTTCATTTCATGTTTTAATCCAAAATTAGAGAAATAACTTTATGAAAAAGTTTAAAGCACAGTATAATAACCACATTACATACATGGATAAATTGCAGTTATAAAATATATTGTATCACAACTTTGAATTTTCCATGATGAATTGATGAAGAAATGCATTCCTGTAGAAATTTAAATAAGAAATGTATTACATTGGGTAGACAGTCTAAATTTGTCTTGATATTGTTGATGCCCATGTTAGTGGGAAGAGAGACATAGCAGTCACTTTTCCATTGTTGGTAGCACCATTGTCAGTGTCAGTAGTTAAGGTTTTTCTTAAAGTTTTCATCTGCATATATTTCCTGAACTCCTTCACAGATTCCCATCATATTTGGCATGAATCATTATGAAGTTAATAAATAGTTCACTATATGACATGCTCACTTGCCTCATTACCTTGAGGTCATTGTCCCAGTCATAGCAAATTTGCATTAGGTTTTGGTTGAAGTTTTTAAATTGCTTATATTTCCTAAACACCACAATGGATTTTCTTCATATTTGGATGAATCATTACAAAGCTAAGACAATTGATTCTTTGATATGCATGCTTGTCCCTTTCAATTTGGGGTCAAGCTCACAGTCATAGAAAAAGTACGATATGGTTTTAATTGTTGTATCAGCTGCCCGAAGGATAGTAGGGCTGTTTCAACATGCTGCATGATATAAGCATCTACTGAAGTGTTGGGTTTTTTTGTTGTTTTTATCTGAAGATTGCTGTCATTAATTGACAAGCAGGAAGGAAATTTTTTTTAGAAACTGCCATCTTGGGGGTTTTATTCTATGCTTTTCCTTGTACAAAAGGCCAACGGCAAGCTCAGGTTGATCATTGACGTAAGTCACCTCAACCAATACATAGTTCTGAAAACATTCAAGATGGAGGCACCACAGTTGATCTGACTCGTCATCAGAAGGGACAAATTTGCCATCAGTCTTGATCTGATTGATGCATACTTTCTTGGCACAAAAATTCCTTCAGTTTGCACATTGAGGAAATATTTACTAGTTTCAAGCCCTTCCTTTGGGCGAAACATCATCCTTTGGATGTTTACAAAGATTCTGAACTGCGCCATTACCCTGTTATGGTCAACACAGCAACATCAGTGTATTTAACAACATCCTCCAGGAACATATCATAAATTTTATTCTTATCATGGGCAGGAATGATCTCATATCCCTTTTGATTCATGTCAGTTTTCTAGTGTACTGGGAAAAGTCCAATCTCTGTTCATACTAGTGTTTTGTCCACCTTGGTTTGGAGTTTATCACCAATCTCAATCATATATGACTCCATCTCAGGTCTGTGGTATGGATTGTAAAACTCGTCAAGTTCATTTCCAACAGGAAGTGGATTACAGTGAGAGAGTTTTTTCACTCTTGGTATGTTCATTTCATGCGCCCCTTACAGATGACCTTGCTGGATCAATCACACCCATTTTGGAGTCCACTCAAACAAAAGGTCAGTATCAAGAATGAGGTGGTATCATTCCTGTTTCATGGGTACAGCCATGGTTGGCTCATGACAGGAATTCTCTGGAAAAAAAACCCAATGGGAAGTTAAGGTATGAACAGATGCCAGTATACACAGTTGGGGAGCCCACTTATTGATCGGCTTTATACTGTCAGTGGCAGTTGTGGGGGCCTGGAGGAAATGCCTCTTCACATCAACCTTCTGGAAATGAGGGCTGCAATCAACACCTTTCATTTCTTGAAGGACCACCTTTGGGGAAAAATAATTTTAATGTCAGACAATTTAGTAATGGTGACCTACCTACTCAAATGGAGGAACCAAATTACCTGACCTGTGCATGTTAGTTTCTGCTGGGTGCTTCCAACTCAGTATCAATGTAAAAATCAGACACATTCCTGGCAAACTCAATGTCTTGGCCAATGCTGTGAAGAAAGAAACAGATCATTCATTCCAGATGGTCCTTATGTCAGTTGGTCTTTCATTGGATTTGCACACTTTGGAGGTGTCCAGTGATCGATCTTTTTGCAACAAGATGGAATCACAAACTGCTTACCTTCATCTCTAGTTCAGAACCTTGAAGCTTGGGCCATTGACACACTTTCAGTCAGTTGGGAGGGGTTTTAAGCCTACCCACCCATGGTCTTAGGACTGAAAATAATACAAAGGTTGAAGGGGAAGAACTGCAACCTAAGTCTGATTGCCCCTCGCAGATAGGAGAAGTCCTGAGTCAATGATCTACTCAGTTTGGAGATAGATCTGCTCAGGAAGATTCTGGCCAAGCTGAATCTTTTCAGACAGCTGTGGTCACAGGTATTCCGTCCCTGTCCAGACCAACTTCTCCTCTATGCCTGGCTATTGTCATGGGAGCCTTGCAAAGGAAAGAATTCAAACCTTCGATCTTGGAAAGAATTTTGCAAGCAAGAAGACCCTCCACTTTTAAGGTCTAAGAGGGAAAGTGATGTATATTCAGGAATTGGTGAAAAGAACACAAATTCCGCAACTGACCGACTACTTTCTCATGCAGTACAAAGAAAAAATGCTGGTTTTGATCACCATACAGGGCTACAGCTCTATGATATCTAATACTTTGAGACAGGATGGCAATGGGTAATATACCCATTGCCATGGTAAAGTCATGATAAAGATCTATCACACTAGCCATTTTGATTTAAATAGACCAAAACCCTTCACCCTGTTTCTGAAATGAAATATTTCATGGATTTTGACATGGCTAAGTTCAGATACATTTGAGCCATTAGCACGAACTTCACTGAAGCTACTATCATACAAAAACATATTTCTGAAAGCTTCAGCTTTGGCATGCAGGGTGAGTGAGGTATATACCCTCTCAATCAATCTGAACTATCTCCAGTTCAGAACAGATGTTTCCATGATCCTAATTATGTACCAGGCTTTGTAGCCAAGAATAGGCTGCCATCAGTGAGCAATCAGAGAGTGATTATATGCTCTCTCACTCTTGGACAGGTACGTTGAGAGAAGTGACCATGCAAAATCCTTTCCGCTCTGGAAAGCATTACTTGAAGTATACAGAGAAAAGTTGTGGGACAAGAAAACAACTCTTTCTGCAATGAATATTGAGAAGGAGGATGTCACCCCTCAAGTCCTGTCATTATGGCTGATTTCAGCTCATGAAATTAGGGCAATTTCTGTGGTCCTAATTTTTGAAATAACATTTCAGTCCAAGACATCATAAAAGCTGTTGGGTGGCATGCATAGTATACCTACTTGAGTTCTTATATCAGGGATTTAGCTTTGTAGAGACAAGATTTGATTTTGGTGGGTCTCGTAGCTGCTGCCTAGAAGACCATCAAAAGCAGCTGATGTCAGCACAGCCTCCTCAGGAACATAGTTTAATGCGTTCAGTGGATTCACTAGTAAAAAGTTTGTCAGTAAGAAGAGTTCAGTAATCATTGTAGCTGTATATGGCTGTCATGGATCACAAGACCATTGGTTGCTCAGCTTTTAAGTTAGGAGAACTAGTTATCTTCATATAAGGAATCCAGCCATTCTTCCAACAAAGGATGCCCAGGGTACAGGAAGGACACTAAACATTCCCTACTTTTATTACCTATTCTCCTAGTGTTATTGTGATTAGGAACATATTTGAAGGAGAAAGCAAAGTTTTTGTAAATTATGCTTCTCCTAGAATAATTGGCCCATCTCATTACTTTAAAACCCTCCAAACCTGCCCACCATGCAGTCATCTTCTTTGATATATCACTCAGCTTAAAACTAGTGACACCTGGTGGTGGCAAGGGGAGGTAATGAGTTACTGCCTGATGTCAATATATGACATTGATTTAAAATACAGTTTTCGTCTTTTTCGGAGGGCTGGCTTTAGTAGGTAGCAGGCTTATTTTCCTAATGTTAATGTCATTAAGTATTCTCAGAGAAACATAATTTACAGAAAATTTGGTTTCTTCATGCTTTGGATGAATCATTATAAAGCTAAGACCATTCATTCTGTGACCTGCTTACTGTACATTTTGACTTTGTGGTCAAGGTCAGACATTTTACAGCAGTGCTTTAATTGTGAGGTTGACATGCCGACCCTGGCCTTCTTATTTTGGATTTAAACTTTCTTCTTGTGCAATTAAAGATAGCTTGATATAATTATTGTCTGATATTGAATTGACTCAAACCTAATAGAACTTACTGTAATTTCAGGATTCAGGATTTAGAGCTTGCAGTGGATCGCATGAAACAGCAACAAGAGAACCTTCAAAAGAAATTAAAAGAGGAGACTGAGACAAAAACCAAATTGGAGGTAGATTATCAAAAAGATCTTTTGTCTTGATTCTTTCAGATCAGAAATATAGCCTGTAAACTTGAATTCGTAGCCACATCAGTCCTTAATTATATAGGTAAGTATCATCACATGATGCTATACTTGAAAAATTTTAGCATTTGATTTACTTTTGCAGAGGAAGAATCTTAATGGGTGTTTAGTTGAAGAAGAAAATAATTTATGCTAGGCACACATGATAAGCTGATTTTTCGGTAGTTTATGTTTGCAGTTTGCCTTGGTTTACCATAAAGTAAATTGCACATGAAAGTGTCTGTACTAGAGTAGTTCACTGTACTTAAAAATATATTACAAATGATTCCTTAGAAGATATCTTTGCTGCATGACGTTAAACATATTCACTGTCTATTTCACACCATAGTTACCCATTTGAAAGGCTTCTGGCTTGCCTCTGAATTATATAATTTTCCAGAGCCAGCAGTATCAGCATCATCAGTGTAGATGGGCCTTGTACAGATTTTTGAAAATCATCAATATCTGTAATATTACCATCTGTTATTTTATGCTACAGCTGTCCCCCTCTCATATGGCCCACCTCACCAGCAGCCATCTCCCTTACACTGCCAGTTTTCTTGGCACCAATAAGTTTGTGTACAAAAGTACCTTTCGTGGGCAGCCATCCCTCTGATGTGGTATGTGGCCAGCATTGTAGTCCAGAAATGTCAAATTTACCCCTTACAAGCAACCACATTGTATCTAATACATTTTCATGTCACCATTATAAGTCACATAATCAATATTAGTCGCTGATGAAGGCAGTGTGATATTGCCAAAAGTTTCAAATTCTTAAGATATTTATGCTTTGAGTATGGGAAATTACTAATGATCAGCATGTTTTGAATTGGAGGCTTGCACTTCAGCATCTATGTGCATTTCATCATGGATGTAATCTTGATTACACTAGGCAACCAAGGGGAAAATGGGTACTGGTATAGCCTAGGAGTTGACCCAAAATGGACGTGAACTTCATCTTTAGGGAGTCATACACTTGTACATGCTTCATACCATAGATAATATGGCATCTTTAGGGAGTCATACACTTGTACATGCTTCATACCATAGATAATATATGGCATGTTCAGTCAAGTAAAGGTTATACTTCGTTAGGACATAAGATAGTTTGTCACTACTGAATCACTTGTTCTCTCTTTGGATTAGTATATCAGAAAGGCACAGCACTGAATTTATCATATTTTTAAATCGTGCACTTCATAGATTGACAAATAAACATTTCATGCCTTCAGATAAGATATAATTTGTCAAAATTGTCAAGTAAATAGGTCTAATGCTCATCAGGTGAATGACATTCATGGTATATTAGCTGCATACCAACCGCTCCGGTGGCCAAGTGGTTAGAGCATCCGCCTCGGATGTGGGAGGTCATGGGTTCGATCCCCAGCCGAGTCATACCAAAGACTTTAAAAAATGGTACTAACAGCTGCCTCGCTTGGCGCTCAGCATTAAGAGGTTAGTGTTAGGACTGGTCGGCCTGGTATCAGGATAATGTGACTGGGCGGGACATCATGCCACATGTCTGCGGCATGATGCCCCAGTGCTAGACCTCACTATAAACTGTCACACTGCAGACATCGTAGCGATATGACTGAAAAATTGTTAAAGCTACGTTAAAAATCCAAATCACATCACAACACAGCTGCATACCATTATTCTCCTAGCCACTGTCTACAAGTCTTATTGGGCAGGCCCTTCCTTGAGTGAAATTCAATGTATGTACATTGCTCACAGTAACCTACCTTACTTGACTGTCAGTATTTGTTACCTATCACCACAAAGAGTTACCTAGCACCACAAATTGTTAACTAGCACTACAAATTGTCACCTAGCACCACAAATAGTTACCTAGTACCACAAACAGTCACTTAGCACCACAGATAGTTACCTATTACCACTAATAATCAGCCCATATAGCAGAACTGCTAATTTAGTGCTGCATTCTTTAAAACTAAGATTATGCCTTGATGAAATAAAAATGAAAAGTCTACATTTATGTATGTTTAGTGTTTCTGATGAACAATGACTCCATATAAATAGACTCTGTTTTTCATTGGGTGATTTGCACTGATATGGGCAGAAACACTGTTAAGGTCATCCCTGCAATAGGTGGAACCTTTCAACACAGTTTATGTTGGCTAGTTTCAGAAATACTAGCATATGAGTGCACATTTTTTCTATGGGACGGTAGCGTTTTGCTTAGCATGGCAGAAACAAACACTGTAATCAGTCTGAATCAGTAGTCTGTACTTCAGCCCATCACATAAAAGATTATTTTTTTAGCTTTGCATTACACTGAATTGATGAGTAAGATTAGATATTGACATGTAAAATATTAAGACATTTAGATATTATTCTTCTTTTTCTCATATATTAGTTTTCTTTTTCTCTTCCAGCGTGAAATGCAGAAAGAGCAACAGAGGGTGAAAGAACTTGAGATTAAGAATGAACAACAGCAGAAAATTTTACGTCGTAAAAATGAGGAGATTGCTTCAGCGAAAAGGCGCCTGCGAAGTGGAACTACACTACCACCAATTAATGGGTGTTGTATAATGTTTTTATCCTTTTGTAAGATTAAAAAATTGGCTTTTATTTCTCACAGTGCATGTTTTAATATCAGAGGTGCCTATATTTTCAAAGCAGGCCCTTTATTTCTTACCATGTGAATTTGGATATAGAAACACAGCTATCTTCTGTGAAATACAGCCAAACAAAATGTTGAAAATTGGTGAATTGCAAACTTTTCTTGTAATGTTCTCCTTTGAATCCATTGTCCAGTCACAAGAAAGTGAGGAAAGAAGCTTTTCTACATCAACAATCCAGCAATTGCAAAAGAAAATTTTTTTTTTTCTCTCCCATCTAGACAACGGGCAAAATGCTTACCCATTACCTCCCCTGACCAACACTAGGTGCTACTGTAACAGTGGTTCACTCAGCTTTAACTTTTGCTGGATATGATCAGCATACTGTCACTCAAACTCCAAGAAATACTGTGAGGGTTTTCAGTCATTCATTAACAAAGTTTGTGTGTTATTGAATGTGAATGTATTTACTATGTATTATAATAATTGTTTATTTTAAATTGTTGATAATTTTGTGAATTCTTTTGCAGTTGTAGACTTTAGTGTTCTTCTGACCTTGTGCTTCAACATAGCAATATTATTTTTGCACACTTTTTGCTCTTACTTATTTAAGTTCTCTTACTTATTTAGGTAGTAGACATTGTGTGCTATTTTCCTAATTTTTGGGCCATTGTCTTTCAAAAGTGATAACTGATGGGAAAAAAATACATTAAATGAAAGAGATTTAAAGCAATTAAGGACACGAATCAGATATGCTTGGCCTTTTTCCAGGTGTTCCTCAAATGCACCATGTAGTGTTTTTTGTGTATTGTGATCAGAAGGAATCTGGTCCACAGTACTGAGAAAGTGTCTTAAAAGCAAAGAGAGACATGACAAGTCCAGAATGATGGAATGTTACATGCTGAGGTTTCATCCTAAAGGGTCATCACTGGCCGGTTTAGTAGGTGATGTAATGATGATTCTTTCTCCCCCAACCTTCCATAGCAAAAGTGATGCAAACAAAGAGCACAGTAACCTTTACATCATGGCAGCTGAAGAAAGAAGAAGAAGGAATGGAGCTTTGGTTCTTCAGTCAGCACTCTTCAGCACATTAGTGTTTGGTGATATAATAGAAACAGTACAGAAGCAGGCATCACAAGGACTTCCTTACCAACCTCTCCTCTGACTGTGCTTTGCTCTCTGTGTGAATCAGTCTCAACCACCAGAGAGATGATCTTTGGAAAATAGATAAGAGGTCAAACACTGCACAAAGGCAAAAGTTTTAACCTCAGTCCCAACATAGGCTACAACAAGATCCTCAATTCTGGAGGCAATTTAATAAAGGGGATAGGTTTCTCCTTTGGTAAAACTTATAACAGCTATCGCCGACTTGCCACCCCAGATGTCCACAGGCAGCCTGCCAGTTGATGCCAGACAACTTCATTTTCCCAGCACATGGATCAATGTTTCCAGAAAACAAATAGTTGGTCCAAATTGTTTCAGAGGAGCACTGAATTTAGTTTATCCAACCCCACTCTTTTTGACTTTTCATCCATGATGGATTTACCATCTGATCAGGAGAAGTGGGAATTTTTTAAGAGATATGGTCACTGTTTGCATAACAAATAGTGGAGAACACTCTGGGTTTTACTCCAGGCTGCTTCTATTGCCCACTGTGAATGGAAATCTCAGGCAAGTCATAGACCTTAGAAGGCTTAACATTTACATTGCTGTGCAGAAGTTCAGTCAGACTTTCCTTGAAAAGGGACTACCTAAACTATGTATACTTTCACATCCCTATATGTACATCTTCATGCAAGTTCCTTTAGTCCAGATTCCAAGGAAAAATATACCAATTTCATTCTTTCACCTTTAGTCCCAATATTGGCCAACGGTCATTCACCAAAGTCATGAACTGCATCGTCATTCCCTTCCATTTGACCTCATCAGCAGTGACTGTGGTGTAACTCAATGACATCCTCCCAAACACATGGTAAGTTTATCATTGGTGGCAGGCAAAAATGACCATCTTTCCCTTTTAAGTCAGTTAGGGCTTCTACTCATTTGGCACAATTCAGACTTCAGTCCATCCCAGCATTTTGCCCACCAGGGTATGAAATTTTTAATCTTCTATAAATCTCAACCTTATTTGCCTACCTCACCTATATGTGTCACAGATTATCAAGCTTAAAGAGTCAGTCTCCAACAGGGGGTGAACTTCTGCAAGTTTCTGCAACTGATTGGTCTGCTCAGTGCATTGGTGGATTTGATCCTTTTTGACAGCTTTTTCATACACCCTTCACAAATGGCCATGCTGGCCCAGTGGTGCCCCTGTTCTTTTCTATTCAATCAACAAATCATGATCTTGAATGAAATAGTAGTTTTTCTGTGTCAGGGTGCAGCAAATGATATCTCATGAAAGTAATTCCTCAAAAAGATTCCCAGCTGGAACTTAATGATCTGCATGGATGGCAGTTCACAGTGTTGGGGATCCCACCTCTTGCCCAACTTCACTATGTTAAGGGGTGAATGGGAATCAGAAAATTATGGAAATGAAAGACGGTAGTAAATGCATTTACTTTTTGGAAGGATCAGTTATGTGGAGAGATAGTCATCATTATGATAATGGTGGTGGCCTATCTCCTCAAATGTTCAGGATAAAATCACCAGACCTATGCATTCTGGATTGTAACTTTCTGCACTGATGCATACAGGTTAATATAACAGTCTGAATTAGACATATTCCTGGCTGATTCGATGTCGAGATGGGACCAGACCCTTCTAACAGAATTACCTGTTGATCAGTCGATCTTTTAGCGGATTTGTGCACTTTTGGGTCATCCAATGATGGATCTGTTTGCGATTGGGTAGAAGCGCAAACTGTCCACCTTCTTCTTTCCAGTCCAAGACCTCGAAGCCTGAGCCATAGGTGCACTTTCAGCCAGTTGAGATGGTTGTTGGGGCTGTTGCTTTCACCCTAAGTTCTGGTACAAAAAATTGGTGGAAACAAATGGAAATTGGTTCTGATATCCTCTCTGAGGTGGGACAAGTCCCAAATGAATGATCTAGTTGATGTTCCCAGGAAATCCTTCTTCGACCCAACCTGCTCAAACAACCATGGATGCAGGTGTTTCATCCCTGCTTGGATAGGCGACTTCACATTTGGCTCTTATTAGAAGAGCCTTATGGAGAAAAGAATTTAAGTTTTCAAGAGTGGAGAGAATCTCACGAGCTAGAAAGCCCTCACTTTAAAGGCATATGAGAGAAAGTGGTGGTTTTCAGGGACTGGTGAAACATCAGCAGCATTATACTTGTTGAGGAGAAATGATTAACTCCAATTACTTTCAGAGGCCACCACTCCATGATCTCCAACTCATTCTTGCATTATGGTGATAAGGATTTATCAGACCTATTAGCCAGTTTTGACTTAAATAAAGCCAAAAGCACTTACCCTGCTTTTATTAAATGGAATATGTCAAAAGTGTGGACATAGTTAAATTCATATCAGATTGAACCTTTAGCCAGAACCTTTATCAAGCTGCTATCATACAAAACATATGTTCTGATAGTTCTAGCTTTAGTATGCAGGGGGAGCAAATTGCAGTAGACCCAGACTATCTCCAGTTCAGATCAGATGGTTCTTTGGTCCAAATGACACAACCAGGTTTCATGCAAAGAACAGGTTACCATCAGTGGGCAGTCAAAAAGTGGTCATCCATCTGCTCTCCTCCATCAGTAAGTCTAGATAGCTATCTTTACAAGCATCACGTTTAACAGACTGTTTCAATCTGAGACATAATAAAGACTATTTGGCTGGCAGGCACTGTCATTGTTCTCAAGCTTTAATCAGCAGAGAAAAATTTAATCTGGTAAGTCCGGTGGCTGCAGCCCAGACCATCACCAGAGCAGGTGGAGTTAGCACAACCATACCAGAGGTGTAAAAAAAAGGACTTTTACTTCATTCAGTTTAAACTTTTACTTGGCAAGAAAAGTTTTTCCATCTTTATTTTATTCAGTACAGATGTCATGGTTTATGTGACAGTTGTGCTGGTCTCGTGTTTGGAGTGTGGTTTATAAGCATATAGAGAATATAGTCTTCTTCCTTTTAACAGTCATATTAGCATTGCCTCCTTATATTATCTATTCTCCTAACATTAATGTGATCAGAAAATGTATTCAAAGGAGAAAGCAAATTTGTTAGTTATTATGTTTCTCAGAGAATATTAACCCAGTTACATTACCATTAAATCCTCTGGTGGCACCTTCCTGCAAATGCAAGCATCCTTGTTGATGTATCACTTGAGAAAATAAATGAGGAAACAACCATAGCCTTCTAGAAGTGGTCAGAGTATGTAATGGGTAAAAGACAGGGAAGACAGTATTTTTCGTCTTTGAACAATTACTGGATTCAAGAGGTAGCAGAGCTTTTTCCCTAATGTTACTTTGATTGGGTAAGTATTTTGGGAGAAAAATAATTTTGTAAAAGATTTGCTTTTGCACAGTTTGTTTTTACAGATCCTTGCATTATTATTATTCTGGAATATACCCCCTCCCATCGAGCCAGACAGTTATATTTAGTGTGTTTTGGTTACATCAAGAAATGTAGAAATGGAGGTAAAGGAGCTAAAATATTAGCAAAGAAGTCAAATATCATGAAATAATACAAACACTGAGTCAGAGTCTTAGGCACAACAACTGCCTCTGCTGCCAAGATGAATTTTTGGGCTGTTTTTTTTTTTTTACATTGGACAGAGTACAACATCATTTATCCACACTCTATTGTATTCAGTATTTTTAACTACAGAGAGGAGCATGACAGCAAGATAGAGGAACAGAGAAGATGGTTGGATAGTGAAGTGGAAAAGATTGTGGAACAAAGACGACAGATTGAAGAACTCCAACAGGTAGAACTCCATCTGCATTACCTAGTAGCTCGTAATAGACAAACTGTAGTCTACTAACTGGCACAGTTTTTGTCTTTTCTTCTTCATTAGCAATAGCAAAACTTGTGCATAACTTTCTGTTGGCAGCAACAATTGTGTGCAAAAGTTATACAATTTTTAAAGTAATGTACAGGGAGGGTATTTCAGGGAACATTTTGTAGGCAGTACATAATATTCTATAGAACCCACTGTATGACAGACTAGTACTAGTAGATACCACAGTGTTTTAGTTCTCTTGATCAAAGTCTTGAAGATGCTTATGTGATTCTCTCTTTATCTAGTATCTGTCCACTGGCACTGTTAGTCTGTTATCACTTCATTTCCTAAACTACTGTGTGGATTGCAATAAAACTTTACACACACATTTATCCCAGGGTCTTGTCTTGGTCCCAGATGAAAATGGTGCACCTCAGACATCCAGTATAACCATCATGGTGGCTATCATGAAAATCTTGTTACCGTATTTCATGTAATTTTTTGTACATGAAAAAATAATTATTAATTTCACTGTACGAAAAACTATATGTAATATAAATGATTATCATTTTGTGGTACTAACCGTGTACAAAAAATAAAGGGATCGTACCCAAACAAGTTCTACGGAACACATGCTGCTCGACAACCTAACGGTGCAAACATACAAAGAAAACGTATATTTTCTGTCTCATTCTGCTGTCAACTCAAGAATCTAATTACAATAAAAATAAAAGTATTCAAAAAGAGTTTTGTTGTTATTAATGAACGAGAGAAAGAGATGGTTTGAACATGCATAGTTATGGTTATTATTTATTGGTAAATTGTATGCAATGATACAAGTTCACATTGTCATGAAATTAAGTGCAACTTGTATTCTTACAGCAACAATAACCTCATTATCAAGTCAAAATAAAAAAATAAAGAACTTGAAATCATGTTTTAGTTGATGTGTGTGAGCATGTGTGTCTCTGTGAGAGAGAGAGAGAGAGATATGCAACAAAATTTTTTCAGTGTACAAGACCATATTTATTCAGGGTGGTTTTTATTCGTAGTTTTTGCAAAGAGAAAAAAGACTATTTTCAGTTACCTGACGATTGTGATAATCCTCATGTACTACAACCCTGCTATATTCCATTATCAATTAACACCATTAAATCAACAATTCATTCTTGTTTTAATTACGATATACATTGTCACAACAACCACATGGCTATTCAGTGTTATTTACACAGTAATTAAACATGCTTAGCGCTTTGGTTATTCCAGTTGAAACCAGATTGAGGGCAAGAATCGACAGAAGAGGTCAAATCAGTGAGGCTGCCAGTAGGGAAATGAGGCTCTCTTTGGGGAAATGAAAATCTGTCAGTGTGCTATTGAAGCCATTGTCCATACAGCAGATGTTGTAAGGACAAGCAATCATACGCATTACTTGTTATTCGAACTCGCCAATAAAGATAACAATTGTGGGGTATATCATAGAATAGATTTGCAAAAAATGTTAATTATATCCAAGTCAAAACAGTACAAGCACTTAAGAGATAGTATATGTATACATACAAATCAATTTAACAGAGTCCGTGAATTTCAAATTTACAATAGAAAATGATGGTGTTTATATTTTACTTTTGTATGACTATAATGAAACAGTAAGACTAGTTGATCAGTGGTCTGTAGTCTTCACTTTAGTATGTACTGAGATATAATTTTTGTTGGATAAGAAAACATCAAAGGGCATCTGAACTCATTTTAAAATGCATGTGGTGTTTTGTTACGGTGATGGACTAAATAAGGAGAACTAATTAACGATATTTGAAGATATGTTCTCCAAAGGCCTTTGTCCATTTGTTAAAAAACATCAGTAGATATTGTAATGACAATAAGAGAGCTTATGCATCAATCATTGTATTTTCTCACCAAAAATTAATTATTAATTTTTATAAAAACAAAATGGCAATATGGTATTTTTGATGTTTCTTTCAAACGTAAATCTTCTAGTAGAAATTTTATATCCGATAATTTAATGGATTTTTTGAAAAATATAAAGTGATATGTGTGAAAAAATATGATACATTTAAATAATTATTATTTGATAACTGGATTGTATAAGAAAAATTAAAAGGTATGAAAAAATACATGAAATACAGTATCACTACACTCAGAATGGATGATCATACCAACATGGGGTTTTCATTAAAAAATTTTTTTACAATATTTAGTTGGTCCTACACAAAATTAGTGCCAATCATACCTCCAAGATGGCTGCCATGATAGCCATCTTAGAAAACTTGGTATCGTTATTCACATGCGGTTTTCACTAAAAGCCTTCTTCTGATAATTTTTTAGTTGGTCATAAATGAAAATAGTGCCAATCAGACTTCCAAAATGGCAGTGGTGATGGCCAACTTAAAAATCTTGTTAATATTACTTCCCCAAAATTGATGGTCATATCAACATTGGGTTTATTTAAAATTAAACTTTTTGTAATATTTAATTGGTTCTGAATGAAAATGGTACAGATCTGAAAAGCAGACCTAGTTGATCTTGGAGTCAGGTCAAAGGTCATTGCATGCATTTTTGTACTTTTTTGAGCTTATCAACACAGTGACAAATGAATTTTAACCATTTTTTGCATTTAGTTGATTTTCAAAAATCAAAGTGGCATTGATTTTAAAGTCAGTGGTCTTCACATGGGTTTTTAACTACTACCCTGTGAGCATGATAACACAAAGAAGTATGAACAGAGTTTTATGAATCCCAGTTTGTGGATATATAAATTAGGAATACCTTGAATTTTGCCAGTTTGTGGATATATAAATTAAGAATACCTTGAATTTTGCCAGTTCGTGGATATATAAATTAGGAATACCTTGAATTTTGCCAGTTCGATCGTGTAGGGATTCTAAAGCTGATTAAGTAATGGGTGAACCAAATTTGGCATGTGGGTATCTATTAGACATTTGTGAGACAAATTCAGCAATCTTTCATCCATGTTATCAGGTTTAAAGTCAAGTTTTATGATAGGGAATTTTGTACTGAACGCATCTTATGAACATGTTTTCTCTGTTACAGAATTAGGTATGGTGGAGTTTTTTTAGAAATATCTGAGATCGTATCAATGCCCAGCAATCTTAAGGACATAGGAAACATACTTATTGTTGATTACTGGGAATTCTTCTCAGCCATTGCAATGTCATTCCCATTGAGGGAGTGTTGTTTGTTTGTTTCTCTCAGATCTCCATCTACCCGAGTGAGAAAAAGTGCTTTGCTAAAATTTTTTTATAACTTTTCTACAAATGCATAGGTTAAAAACAGATTTTTAACAAGAAGGTATATTTGAAAATGTAAGGACTGCTGGAAATTGTCATCAGTTCTATTTCTAGCATTTGTCAAGAAATAATATATGATATAATAAAATTATAAATAAAATAGTATATAATAAAATTGATATTGAGTTTCTTTAAATGATAATAATGAAATTATTTAACAGGCTGGTCAGTGCTGAATTTTAATTACAGATCAATTTTTGTCTTGTCCTCATACAGTAGTAAAGGCCTGAGATCATGTTGAATGCATTGAATTATTATAAACGTCAGCTTTCATGACCTCTGTGTTTATTCAAAGTACTTTTTTTTTTCTCTTTTTAGGAGTTGCAGAAGAGGGAAGAAATAATTGCCAAAAAAGAGGCCATGTTGTCACAGAAGAGTGAATTAGAAATCAAAAAGCTCAGATCAAGTCAAGTTCTGAATAAGGTTCAAGTTCAAACTTTTTTCTGTTTATATGCCAGCCATATTATGTTGTGATGTTGTTCATCCATCCATTCATCCTTCTCTGGCCCATTTTATTTCTGCACAATAGCTGAAGTTGCCCACCATCTACAGTTACTCTGTGGATAGCTTGTTCTTGGGGTAAGGAACAACCCTATAAAAAAAAGTTGATGTCAGAGGCTTAAAGGTCAAGGTCACTGTCTGAAAAAAACCAAAACAGTTTCTGCACATTAAGCTCAAACTGTCCATCTTCTACAGTTACCAAAGTCTGTAGCTATCTGGCGCATGGAGTAAGGAAAAACCCTATCAGTTTTGGAGTCAAATATTCTGAGGTTGCTGTGACTGAAAGAAATAATGGTTTATGCACACAAAGTCAGTTCTGGACCTTGTACCTTCCATGAAGCTTATGGATGAGTTACATATTGGCATCTAATTTGCTGAGTTTGTGACCATGCAGTTGAGTGAATTTTAAAAAGCAACAATTTTTAGCAGTGTTGGAATGTTAGCTTGTCATCAAGATCTTGGACAAGTTTCATCATAAGCAAGATCTGTGCATTTTAATGAGATGATGTTTTTGACATGCTGAGCAATGGCACAAGTTCAGAGGCAGTAATTGAAACCTTTCAACAGTGTTTTTTAATTTATTATTTTTGTTTTGCTGAACATTTTTTAAACTTCATATGTAAGCTTTCAGCCACAAGATCTGAGACTGGTATAATTGTGAGTGACATTGGGACATAATAAGATTGTGTGGCATAAGATTATATCATCTTGTTACATGTCTGGAGGCTTATTTTTGAGCATGTTTTGGTCAAACTTGGCATGTAGGCATGTCATCTTGAACTTTGACTATTTCCTTTGTGGCATACATCAACACATTTGACTCATTTTTGATGCTAAGAGCTTTTTTGTGACTCCAAGGAAAAGTTTTGAGCTGATATTTATTTCAGGGCCCAAAATGGTGCCAGTATTATAGTATTTGCATGAATGGATTAGTAACTTTCTCTCCATCCCCACCAAATTCTAAGTTCTGTATCAGCTCTACAGCTTTATAAATTGATTCATTACAGTATATTTTATCATATACATGGAGTAGATTTACTGGAAAATTGTTTGGTATTGTTTTTTTTGGTATAAAATTGCTCTCACTGAATTATACATTAATTTACACTGGTTTACACTTGTGTACATATTGCTAGGATCACTGGCAAAGTACACTCATACTGTCAAGAACTACTATAAATTGAGTGCAGTTTATTTGGGCTCATCTTTAAATTGAACACAGTTTATTTTGACTCATCCTCTGTGTTTGTATTAAAATTAATATGTGTGACACCATATATAATGTTTGATGTTTTACACATAAAGACCAATATTGCAATTACTCATTTGCTGAATCTGGTAACAACTAATACAAACTTTTTTTTTTACAATTATGCAAGTTCAGGACATCAAGATGTTTAAAAAAAAATAGAATGATATGTGTTTTACAGTTGTGTTGAATAACTTGAACATATCTGAAATCAGTTAACTAACTGGTTTTTTGCATTTACTTACTATTTTGATTGTAGGTGCTTATGAATTATTAAAAATATAATTCCTATGCCATAATGTAATTTATTTCATTTACCCTTGATTGTAGAACCTCTTGTCAGTATCTGCCAAACTGGATACTGTGGATCAGATGTTGGAGGAGAAGAGACGGGAGTTGGCACACACACCTGATGTTCAAAAACCAGTGGTTCAGGAGGAGATACAAAAACTGAAACACTCACGGGAAAAGTTGCAAAAACAGAGAGGCCAGTTGGATGAGAAACTACATGAAGGAAGTTTACTTTCAGATGAGGAGGAAAGGAGGTAGGGAAAGGTTTAGTTATCATGCATGTTATGTAACCATCATTGATGTTACATAGCTATCGTGCATGTTACATCATTTTGATATACCAGTCTGGTGGCCTAAATGGTTAGAGCATCTGCCTTGAATGCAGGAGGTTGCAGGCTCAAACCCTGACCAAATCATAACAAGACATAAAAAAATGGTACTAACAGCAGCCTCACTTGGCACTCAGCATTAAGAGGTTAGTCTTAGGACTGGTCGGCTAGGTGTCAGGATAATGTGATGTGACTTGATGTGACATGATGCCACATGTCTGTGGCATGATGCCCCAGTGCTAAACATCAGTATAAACTGCAACACTGCAGACATTCTAAGGGAAATCAACCTGACCCTTCAATTATGGGCTTTCAGAACAATAACAGAAAAAAATCAGAAAATATGATTATGCAGTCAGACCTGGATATTGACTTATCCAGGTTCAGTCCAGATCATATTAGACTGCGTGGAGTTGGTTAGGAACCAGACTAAATCTAAAGAAGGTACCTCAGATGCTTTAGTCTACTCATGCTATTCATGCCTGCATGACCAATCTTTTATGTTGTTACAAATTATCAGAAAATTTTGTCCAGTAAAGAGAAAACACTTTTTAGGCAATGTCCCAATCAGATGTTTGAAACATCCAAACAATTGGCATAGAAGTATAAGAAAGAATATTCAGATATTTGGCCATATTTGGGAGGAGAAAAGGAAGGAAATGCAACAACTTCATTTATAAAACATGCCATGTAAATGTGACTATTGCCCGCAGCAAGAGAGCTGATGTCTGCATCCACAGGATACTAAAGAATAGTTGAAAGATATGTTGAGATGTAACATGGTGCCACTGACCCCCACGGCATTTGGAACTGCAGTTTTGACACTGAAACTGGAGGTTGTTGTTGTTGTTATAGGGCTTAACACCATTTTTCAGCACATGATAGGGCTATACATGACAGCCAGTATACATGGTGGAAGAAGAACCCAGGAAAACCCTGGAAAGAACCACCAACCCATGAGAAGCTACTGGCAAGCTTTCTCACGTACCCACATTGGCCGAGCCTGAGACTCAAACCCACGCAGACAGGTGAGATGGTAGTGATCCATAACAGTGAGTTCCTTCTACCACTCGGCCACTCGGGGCCCCAGTGAACTGGAGATCATTAATGCCAAAGTCTATATAGTTGAACATAATGTTGCATTCGCTACACAAGGCAACACCTTTAAACTTTTTCAAACACATCGATTAGGTTGTCAGTAGCAATAAATGATATTTCATTTCGCCTTACAAAAACTGATTTAACTTGAGGAAAAATATTGACTGCCTTATTGAGTTAGGTATTTTTAGGGTTGGCAGGTCTGGTGCATGGATGTTGGGTGTGACTGGTGGGATTCAACAAAACACATCAAATGTATACAATGTTCCCCCTTCTGCAGTAGGAATTTGGCCTTATAGAAAAGGTGGCCTTTCTAGAGGGGGATCACACATATGCAAGTAATAATTGTGAATAACTTGAAAGAGGTAGCTAATTTTGAAATATTTAATATTTCCATTTAAAATTATCAGATATATTATGGAATCAATGTACAAACATCTCTGTAACTCTCATTGTCCATCTATTTCATTTTAGATCACCTAGCTATAGGGCCATGTGTCCTTATAGCAAGGCCCTGTGTCTGTAGTGTGTCATCCATTAGTGCATCCATCCATCAACAATTGCTTGTTACTACTCTGGAGTCCATATTTCTGATCAGTTTCAATCAAACTTGGAATGTGATCAAAATCTCGGATTAGTTTAAACAGAGTGAGATTCATGCATATTAATGAGGTGATCTTACTACCTTATTGGCTGAGCTTGTTACCACTCTGAATGCCATACTTTGATCCAACAAGGAATATATGCTTATATAATTAAGATCTCTGATGAATTCAGTAGTGAGTGAGGGTCATGCATGCTGATGAGCAGATCTTGCATCAGATTGGCATTTCTGATCCAATTTTGAGCAAATTTTACATTTGGGCTTATCTCAGCAAGTTTTTGGCTGGGTTGGATGATAAGTGGGATCCATTCATATTAATGAGGTGATCTTGCATCTGATTAGCTGGGCATGTTACCACTCTGGGGGCCTTATTTCTGATCCAGTTTTGATCAAACTTTGAATGTATGCTTATATCCTCAAGAGCAGATCCATGCTTGGTCACTTGGTTGAGCATGAGATTCGTAAGGTAATGGTCATGGGTTTGACACTGCTCAGGCCAAACCAGGTCAGCTGCCGCTGCTTGATATAGACAGTAATGTGTTCAAAGTGCCATGAAAAGCAACAAATACAAATAACAAGATCTTGTACAAGTTCAGTAATGAACAAAACACAACCTGAGCTTGTTACCACTCTGGAAGCTTTATTTCTGATCCGATTTTGATCAAACTTGGAATGTTTGCATATGTCATTATGATCTTGGAATGTTTTAGAAATGAATGAGATTTATGCATATTTGCACATGATTGGCTGAGCTTATTAGCACTCTCATAATTTTGATCTAATTTTTATTAACATTGGAACAAGGTTTATGTCATCAAGATCTTCAGCATTTTCAAAAGTTAGCTGGATCAACTGTTATTAATGAAGATGATCTTGCATATGAATGGCTGAGCTTGTTACGACTAGGCTATGCATCGAAATTACTTTTGTCAGGATATAGTTTAAAAAAAATGGTCAAATCAACAGTATATAAATAAATACAGTTTATTATGATGTGTTCTTACAATGCTACTTAAGTCTGCTTAGTGAAATGGTCAAATGTTAAGTTAAGTAAACTATGTGAGTGTTTTCAAGTCCTTAGGGCTTCTTGTTCATTAATAAAGTCAGTCCTTTATTTCCCCACCAAGACTGATAGAGCTAGATGAGGCTATTGATGCCCTTGACGCTGCCATAGAATACAAGACGGATATCATTCGGAGTCGACAACTTGAAGTTCGGCACTCACATACACTATCACAGGTCAGTATTAGCTGCATGCTATTATTCAAATGTTTTTTAGGATCATGAGATATTATTATTTACAAATTCCTTGGTACTGTTGATTGATCAGTGTGCTTGATGCAGTATTACATTGCCAATCACAACAGGAATGAGAGTTTCAGAACTTGAAATTTACAGCTTTAGTTTATCAATACATAACCTTCTTTGTCATTATTTAGCAAAACTATTGTCCTGATAGTCAGATCCACCCGCTTTCTTCAGCACAGGAATCACTTAATTATTATTTAACTTAAGCCAAATTTGATATTGATGAGACTGTGTCTTAGTTTGTTGGCAATATTCTCAATCAGCAAGCAGAATTTCAAGCTGATTATTAGACCCACCCATTTTCATTTCTGAACTTGAATTACTCGCTTTATCAATTTTCAGCAAATTTAGTTGGTTATCTTGATATTAATGAGAGTGTGGAGGAGTTTGATTATCATTGTTGCTTAGATACATGTTTGCATCCTTCATAATTTTTTAGCAGAGTTACAGCCCTTGATTTTCTGACTCGCCAGCTTTCCTTTCTACACAGTATGCAACTTTATGTTGGTGACACCTTTATTTAATTTTTGATTTTTCAACATTTGATCTCTGTCATCATTTATTAGAGTTATGGCCACTGATTGTTCGACCCGCCCAGTTTTTGTTTCCAGGCAACATCAATTTACTTAGTCAGATTTCAAGAAAATTTTATATGTAGCTAGAACTTATGTTGAATTTGATTATCAGCTTTCTGTATTATCAATTACTGGAGTTATGATTTGTATAACGAGACCTTACCTGGATTCTGTTATCAGTGTACTACATCATCTTCCTTTACAGATGTACCTTCTTAACTCATTCACAATATCACCATTGTCACCCATGTTGTCTAATAAGCTGCACACTTTCTCTGTGAAACAAAGTTCATTAGCACAAATAATGAAAATCAGAAGTACACCCCTGTCTCCCATTTAGTGAAGATCAAAGATGAGTCTCATTTCAGATAAAGTGTTTTGTCTGAGGATTTTATTGTTAATACTCATCCCTGTTTTGTTTATCATTAGTTGCAAAGTTATCTGAGGACCATTGAAATGTGTACCAAGATGCTTTTCTGCTTCTTATCTGACTAGCAGGTCAAACCAATATAGAATCAAAGTATTTACGTTGAGCCAAGACCTGTTGATATTTTTTTTTGCTTTGTACACAAAATTTCAGTTGTGTTATAATATGGCAGAACTATTTTTCATCATAGTAAATAATTATGAAATTATTGTTGAAATTTAATTATTTTCAGAATAAAAAATGAAAAGAAGTATATTATTATAAATTTGTAAATTTGGATTTGCATTAGTGATACTCAAGATGTATGCTCTTAAAAAACACATTGTCATTAGCGGATAATGAGATGCAGGTATCGCTTAAATGGAGTTGACAATTCAAGGGGTTATACCATAAACTGTTAAGATTTTTATTAAAATATTTGTGTTAAGGCTTCAGGAATGTCTTTTATCATGCATCAAAGCTTTGGTTCATACAAGAGATATAATATTCCAGGAAACTCTTTGTTTGTTACCGCTATTAACTGAGATCAATCTATTTCAGAGTGAGGACAATCTGTTGAACCGACTTAACGCTCTGACTTCCCAAGAGACAAAGAGTCTGCTTGCTAAATATTTTGAGAAAGTAGTCAGTTTGAGAGAGAATGAACGCAAGACCAGCCTGAAATTCAGTACCATGGAGGTAAGTATAATCAGTTCGGTGATTCTTTACTGTAAAATTAAATACAATGTTCTGCAGAGTTTGAATTTTCATGCTATAATTTAGGCTATTCTTGTACAAAGTCTTCAGCACATTTCAATATTTTTGAAGGTTTTATTAAAATTTTTGCAAGTTTTTGAAACTGTAAATATTTTCGAAATTATTTGGAATCAACACAAGTGTAACTCAGCCAAATAAACAGGATAAAGACTGTTTGGAATAACTGGTTCTTTTTTAGCTATGTTCTGCAGTTGTAATACTTGAGAAGTACATCCACCACCTCACAGATCCAAACCCTCCCCAAGCTAAATCAGATATTCACCACAACTTTGACTTGTTTTAGTAATAAAGGTGCTAAATAGCCACCTGCTTGTTGAGGGAGATATCAGATGAGAGTGGTCTTCCCATGTGTAGAGAGATTGACACAAAATCCCATCAGTCACCAGTTATTACTTCTACTAGTGCCTGTTCAGCACATGAGGCCTCACAGATGCCATCCACTTTGTACCTTTTCGTCAGTGGGAAAAATTCCTTGGAGTCTACTTTCCACAGGGATGTGTACTTCTGGTTTTCTGTCTAAATCTCACTGTGTACCCATTGTAGGCAAATATTTTTGCACTTCATTTGTCTGACTTTGTTGTGTACAACAAGTTAATTGGCACCATCTTAAATTGCTTGCCCTATTATCTGTAGTAACTTTATTGTAAGTTATAACAAGTTATTGATCATTTATTCCAAGTCTTTATCATTTTTTATAGTGTCCTCTTCACAGTGTGACCAGCATGATGCTTCACTGATTAAACCTGTGTGTACCAATGGTCCAAGAAAGATGATTGGTCGTATCAACCAAACACTGAATCTGAGCAAATCAGAGCACAAATAAATACCGATGCAAGGATGTGGAAGCCATTAGTATTGCCATTACACCATCTTTATCATAGTGATGTCCAAAAAGATCTGGCAATCTCAGCCTTCACATGCTTCTCAAAGTTATACGCCCTCCATCATCCACAGTGCCTCAACCACAGCATTCCGTCATGGCAATGACCACTGGACCAGTACTGATGTGATATGGTAAAATATCTAGACCAGTTTTAGATATTCCATTACCATATGCAGACCCGAGAACTGCCTACAGTGATCATCCTAGAATAGTCAGCCTTGGATATTGGCACCAGATGTCAGCTAAATCCATGCCATGTCCACTCCAGCTCTGACACTGCCTCAACCTGTGTCTTCTACTGCCAGGACTAGGTACAGTGGTCAGTTTTTAGATGTAACCAGTCCCATTTTCAAGATGAAGACAGCGTCCAACATTGTGTCATGCCAGTACCATGATAAAATCTGACTCGGATACCCAGCATAACTAGCATCAGATTTGGCAGACCATCCTATACTATCCATCACCAGACCCATGGAAGTATCATTGGTCTCTTTCAGAATTTAGCAAATGTTTATTTGATTCAACCAAATGACATGGCCATTGGAAGCATCATAGGCCTCTTAGAGAATTTTGCAAATTTGTATTGAACTCAATCAGAATTCTTGGCTCTTTGTCCAGAATTGAACCCTCTGTAAGTTCAGACATGGCTAAATAAGGCACCATTTGAACTACTGTCCTGTGCCTCCATGAATCACTTCTCATACTAAACCTGCATCCTAGTCACTGTCACTACAGGTGGCAGAATCAGTGGGATGCACACCTTATTGACCAGCCCAAACTATATGTAGTGCAGTCATGATAGATCGATTTCTCTCATGAAAGGCACTTCTTTCACTGCCAAGAACAGGCTTCATCTCATGGGAAATCAGTCCTTTGACTTAAAAGCACGGTCTTCTTTAGACCAGTTATGACCATCTGCAGGACCCTAGTAGGGTTTTGAAGTGGTACCTAAAGTGAACTGAGGCAGTCATATACAGGATTTTAGCAGGAATTTGAAGTGGTACCTCAAGGGAACCAAGGCAGTCAGGACCCTACAGGGTTTTAAAGTGGTACCTGAAGTTGACTGAGGCCTTCAGTTGCAGGACCCTATCAGGGTATTGAAGTGTTATCTGAAGTGAAAGAGGCAGTCAGATACAGGACCCTAGCATGGCTTTGAAGTGGTACCTGAAGTGCACTGAGGCAGTCAGATACAGGACCCTAGCATGGCTTTGAAGTGGTACCTGAAGTGCACTGAGGCAGTCAGATACAGGACCCTAGCATGGCTTTGAAGTGGTACCTGAAGTGCACTGAGGCAGTCAGATACAGGACCCTAGCATGGCTTTGAAGTGGTACCTGAAGTGCACTGAGGCAGTCAGATAC
Organism: Megalonaias nervosa; assembly: GCA_016617855.1. Taxonomy (NCBI): domain Eukaryota; kingdom Metazoa; phylum Mollusca; class Bivalvia; order Unionida; family Unionidae; genus Megalonaias; species Megalonaias nervosa. The sequence goes on along the minus strand of JAECUM010008331.1, from coordinate 5,865 downwards.
AGGACCCTAGCATGGCTTTGAAGTGGTACCTGAAGTGCACTGAGGCATCAGATACAGGACCCTAGCAGGGCTTTGAAGTGGTACCTGAAGTGCACTGAGGCAGTCAGATACAGGACCCTAGCAGGGCTTTGAAGTGGTACCTGAAGTGCACTGAGGCAGTCAGATACAGGACCCTAGCATGGCTTTGAAGTGGTACCTGAAGTGAACTGAGGCAGTCAGATACAGGACCCTAGCATGGCTTTGAAGTGGTACCTGAAGTGCACTGAGGCAGTCAGATACAGGACCCTAGCATGGCTTTGAAGTGGTACCTGAAGTGAACTGAGGCAGTCAGATACAGGACCCTAGCATGGCTTTGAAGTGGTACCTGAAATGAACTGAGGCAGTCAGATACAGGACCCTAGCAGGGCTTTGAAGCGGTACCTGAAATGAACTGAGGCAATCAGAAGAGGGAGATCCCACATATTTTTACCAGTCAGAAAATGAGGGGACAATATTTCTGCTCAGGCTCTGTTCTCTTCGATATATTTGGTTATCAACTCAGCCTAGATGAATTTCTTATGCATATTTGACTTATGAGGCCACTACTGTAGCATTCAGGCTCAACTGCTTCTCAGCTGACATCATCCAAGCTGTGAGATACTGATCAGAGATGACATTCTCTAGCATGTACATTATCATACCTGCCAGAACAGGATATGTCACATGAAAACAGAATTTTTAATCCACCCCCTTCAGACACTGTCATATTTATAAAGGCACAATTTTCAGTAATGTTATGAAAAGATAGACACCTTTCTTGAAACCATAATATTTATCCTTAACCAGTAACCTGTCTGTAAACATACATGCTGATGGAAAAGTATCACTGCTAGGGAGTTTATACAGTTGATTGTCTTTTGTTTTTGTTTTGTTTTAATGGCACTTTTAACATATTATTTGCTATGTTAGGTTGAGAGAATTGAAGCTAAGTAACATTGCCAAGGACACAACAATGCAGCAATCTGTGCTGGCCTGGGCAGGTATCAAACATGCAAATGTTGGATTACATGTCTGACTCTCTACAAACTGAGCTATCATGGCTCCCAAACCGATTGTCATTAAGGTGATTAAAAGGTAAAAACAATCAGAGCTAAACAAACACTGTTACACAGATTACTTAATTGAACGACAGTAGCTGCTTATATAAGCCTATGGAAAATGACTGAAAATTCAGCTTGCATTACCTTCCAACATGCCAAAGAACTACTGAGAGCAGCACAGTCATCAAACTATGAGTTAATACTATATTCCACAGTCCAATGGATTTTAAAGACAGAAATTGTATGTATTGTTTTTGTTTAATGTGTGTGATTATATGCACATGTGGGTGTGCTGATATATGACACTGCCTTATGTAGCAGTTATTATTTTGTTTGAAAGTGTATTTAATGCTTGAAAGAAAGTATTTGATTTTCTTAATTTGAATTTCAACTGATATTTTAATGAAACTTTAGCAAGTTATAGCTCATGCTTTAATAGTGTGTAACATACCATAGCCATGCTTCCTGACTCAAGGTCATGGTCGTAGCAAGGGAAAATATAAATCTGTGACCTCTATCCAAGTATGGGTGTAACTTTGTAACCAACAAAGGTGTTTTAATGAAACTTTAACTTTTTATATATATATATATATATCTTGACTTGGCAGTGTCTTGCATATTTACAGTCATACCCCCTGCCTCAAGGTCAAGGTCAAAGCAAGGGTCATTGTAGTCAGAGTCCTGTTTATTGAAATTTTACCCAGGTCCACATCTGACAAACTAATCCAACCCACAGATCAAAGGTTGAGATCAGTTATTGGAAAAAATCACAAAATGGGTGTATGATGCGCCATGTGTTGTGTTCAGCTTGGGAAGGTTGAATTTGTGCTAGTAATTGGTGTACTCCTAATATATTATGATCAGGTAAGTATTACCAAGGAAATATATCTTACTCCAGAAATTGTCTTCCCTTGGATCAGTCTGTGATAATGTGCATAGAGTCGTAGTGTTAGCCATCACACCAGCTCACCTTTTCAAACTGCATGGTTACCATTGTTTGAGTTAGGGTATTTTTCTTGATGAATAACCAATTGTAAATGATTCGTGTTATATTAATGATAATAAAGCAATCCTTCCCTCCTCCTTCCCCCCACAATTGCAAAATAAAATCTCTGATACGGATAAATTAACCTTGTGTCATTTTTGTAACAGACATTAACTTGTGATGGTCAATAGGAAGAAAACAGACTACCGGTATATAATATGTACTGGAGATTTTAAATAGAACTTTGAAAGAGGAATATCAGTGTTTCATTGCCAATTGTTTCTCATTAATTTCAGAGAAGTGAGATAGGAATGGAGTTAAGATTATGTTTATGACATGATAAAAAAGAGCAGCTCTATGCTGTACAGATGGATACTTATATCCTTTTATCCTGTGTCATAGATTTTCCTGTTACTTTGTGAGACATCAGGATGACATATTTATCGTATCAGATATCAAGATGTCATATTTACTAGTTGTCTGCCCTGGCATGGGCAAAGCATAGGTATCAATTTGCTGACAGCATTGTCATCTATATTGTTGTTGGAGAAGATGTCAGTATAAAGTTTTAGTTAAGTTTCTCTGACACGTTTGTAAGTATGGTCATGAAACTGAATGGGTTTATTCCTTATGGATGCTACTGCTCATCACAGGCAAAAGGAAGTCACTGTGACCTTTTTATGTTGCAGTAATTAAAAGATTTTGCATTTAGCTCATTTTTCATGATACTGTTGTTTGTAAGTTATGATGCTTGATGGATACGTTTTTGATGGGTACTTCTCACCACTGGCAAAACTAGATCACAGTAACATACTTTTCTTGCTCTAGCAACTTTGCAAGATTTTTATATTTTGCCTTGGCAAAGCAGGCAAGATACAGTGATCTATTAAATGTTTGTGAAACAAAAAAGCTATCAGATGGATTCAAAACATAGCATAGATGATATTGAGACATTCTCCTAGTATTGAATTATAATTTGGGGAAAGTAAAATTTGAGTCAGATATATGGTTTAAATAGATTTTGCAGTGTAATGCAATATAACCACCATTCTTTGTTGAAAAATATTCTTTCTCATTACTTTATTTATATGTGTGCGTATGTATATTGCAAAAGCAACAACTGACGGAATTGAACAGTTTTTACTATTTAATGGAGAACTTGTTGAAGGGGAGGTAAATATTTTATGGGTATTTGTATATATAAAATATAGTGTATCCCTTGTTATGATACCTTTCATTATAATGCATTCTGGATGTAACACTTTGAATCACATGACCAAAATTATACAGTAGAAAAAAAATTTTTTTTTAAAAATGTTGAATTCTCAACATCTGTTAACTGAAAAAGTTAAATGAAAACCATTGCACTTGATTAAAATGATTGTACTTAAATTGGTCTATCAAATGGTTTAAAACAATTGTATATGAATGGGTCTATCATATAGGTTCAAACCATTGTACTTGAATTGGTCTTTCAAACCATTGTACTTGAATTGGTCTATCAAATGAGTTAAAACCATTGTATTTGAATAGGTCTATCAAAAAGGATTCAGACCATTGTACTTGAATAGGTCTATGAAATGGGTTAAAAACATTGTCCTTGAACAGGTCTATCAAATGGGTTAAAACCACTGTGCTTGAATTGATCTGTCAAATGGGTTCAAACCATTGTATCTGAATTTGTCTGTCAGATGGGTTCAAACCATTGTACTTCAATTGATCAATGAAGAATGGGTTGAAGCTACTGTGCTTGAATTGGTCTATCAAATGGGCTCAAACCATTGTACTTGAATTTGTCTGTCAGATGGGTTCAAACCATTGTACTTCAATTGATCAATGAAGAATGGGTTAAAACTATTGTACTTGAATTGGTCTATCAAATGGGTTAAAAGGAAACAACATGAAGCTTAGTATTATCTTTCCAGGTGAAGATTGATGAGCAGGAAAGGTTGATCCAGGAATTGGAGGCCTCTTTGCAGCGGTCAGTAGTGGAGATGGACCGCAGACTAACCACACAACAGAAGGAGTATGAGCAGAAAATACAACTCCTTATGCATCAACTGATGGAGAACAACTCACGCATGTCCGGTGGAGATAACTTAATAAATGATGGAAGGTACAAATAGTTACTTTTAAAATCGAAAAAAATGAGGTTCAACAGGGGGACACTTGCATCACCTTCTAATCAGACCCCTCATTGAACTTTTGAGAGCAGTAAAGACTGCATCTAATTAAAACAGTCTTCCACTGTTCAGTGGATTTTAAGGACAGAAACTTGGCATTTTTTAAACTGTTATTTAATGTTGGTGTGGTAGTGATTATATGAGTGTTCATATTTTCATGTGGTGATGATAAATCTATATATTAGCTGGAAAAATCCATTGTCATAAGGTAAAACAAAAAAAATATCCCGGTTCAAAAAACTATAGCAACAATTTTCAATTGAAAGTGTATTAAATTCTTCAAAGAAAAGATGTTTTATTTTCTTTTATTAAAATTTGAATTTCCACTCTTGTGTATGTATATGTACAATGTCACCTTTTGAATTTGTGAGCACTGCTTCTTCACACACACATACACACTTGGGACATCAAAACACACTTTCTGAGTCTCAAAAAAACAACCATCGCTGTCTGTGAGGTTGGCAGGTATGCACATGGCTTTCTCACATAGGCAGACTATCTCCACATAACTTTCTCACATAGGCAAAATGTATCCCACATGGCTGTCTCACATATACAGACTATATCCTACATGGTTTTCTTACATAGACAAACTTATCCCACATGGCTTTTTCATATGGGCAAACTGTATTATGCATGGCTTTCTCACATAGGCAGACTATCCCACATTGCTTTCTCACAGAGGCAAACTCTGTCCACATTACTTTTTCACTCAGGCAGACTGTATTCCACATGACTTTCGCTTATAGGCACACTGTATCCCACATGGCTATTTTGACATTGGCACACTGTATCCCACACAGCAAACATTATTATATATTTCATAATGAGATATTGAAATTTATCAGTGGGAGAAAAATTATGTTGCCACAGTGGTAATATCACTTCTATTGCCACAGTGGGTATATCACTTTTGGAACTACTTTTTTTTTTGCCATTAAATATGTTATTTGAATCAGGATTTCCATATTTAGGCCTATTTCAGTTTTCTTCTTCTTCTTTCTCTCTCTCTCTCTCTCTCTCTCTCTCGGAATGAACAGAATTTAAAATGTGTCAAGACTTCGGACTCTCTAGTATACATTTGTTTAATCAATAAGGAGGCACCATAATAAACTGCCTAAAAATGAACAAAGATCAGAAGGTATGCATCAAGTATTAACTTTATTTAATTAGTTTTCCAAATGAATCCAGAAAATGATTAGTGACTGAACTTAAAATCAATATTGCTATTAGAAATTATGTAACCCATTCATTGTGACTTTTACATCCTACAGCAAACTCGTGGTTAAATATAGTAATAAAATTGTTTAGGTAGCCATTTTAATTTGCAACACAATCATAATCATGTTTGAAAACAGTGGAGAAATCAGACATTGATAAGCATTCATTGCAAACTGAATTAGGTGGCGCTCTACAGTTTAGTATTTTGCATAGGGTTAGAATTTTAAAGAAAAAGACTTCCTCTGGGTTTACTCACTAGTTATACTGGCTATTTAAAAAAGACCTTGTATATCTTAGGTGTTGTTCAAAGAACCTTTAATTCCCTTTATTTTGGTGTATGATTGATGGGTGTAATATGGGTTATAGAGTATACAGCTTGGCCTTACTCCAGATGTGC
>JAECUM010008330.1:0-84517 GCA_016617855.1 Megalonaias nervosa | reverse complement strand
GCAGACATCGTAGCGATATGACTGAAAAATTGTTAAAGCTACGTTAAAAATCTAAGTCACACACACACACCTACCTACCTAGAGTAGCTGCGCGTATTCAGGTCAGCCACTTGCCACATTGTTACAAGTGTCCAGTACCGTGACGTCACCCTACCTGTTGCATTCCTATTGTCCCTATACAAAATTCCCATTGACGCTATATCGTCCCAGGGTGTGCCATTTGACACTATAAATCTTGACACCATATCGTCCCAGGGGGGTGGGTCTGTAATGTATTTTCCCATTGACGCTATATCGTCCCACTACACTACTCATAGTTGATTTTAGAATGATGTAGTAGTAGGTGTAAAGGAGGTTTCTAGCCCAGGGACCCTATTTTTCTCCAAACAAACACAAAGATGCATTTTTAAACCCACCCCGACCACACCCATCAAGTTAGACAAATTTTTTGGCGCGGCGGCAAAGCCGCTGTTTGAGATTGTTTTATTTCTAAAGTTTAGATAGACAAAATTTTATTTGTCAGATAATTTCTAAAGTTTAGACAAAATTTCATACCCTATCATCACTATACTTTTTTGATAATTATCTTCATACCTTCTAACTCTCATTGGTAGAATATCTGTTACCATACTGTCAATAATACAAAACTCACGTATTAAATGGTCCATATCGTATTTTACACCGCGCAGATAAAATCGTTCTGATCAAGTCATTATTTATAAGTGATACTTGCTGTTTTACAAGCACTTTTTGGGGGTCTCAAGTCGAGGCTCAATTTTTTTACACGCTGTTGCAAGAGAAACACCAACACCGGATATTATTAACAAAAACGGGTTTAATAATGCTCCACTCGAAATTATACCAGAGCCAATCAATAGCAGTGGTAGATATGATATTACCCGAGTATTTTGTTATAGTATTTGCAACATTATTTTACACACCAAAGGTTTTTATGATAAAACCAGTAATATTGCATTAGTGCGTCCACATCCTGTTTTGGAATTTCCTCTGAAATATGATTGAAATCGATGATCTGTTTTTTCATTATGCAATATTTGTTTACAGTTTTTTATACAATGACAAAAGTTCTAGTACGAACAATTGAAGCAAGAAACTCACGAAACTTACCATTGTTAGGATCAGCTATAAAATCTATGCTTATCATAAACATCCGACAAAGTATCGTTATATCGTTCATCTGTTCATACAAGTCTGTTTTATTTAACAGATAACCGTATCCTTTTTCTCTTTCATCGATGAACCCGAGTACAAAGCTTATTTGATCCAACGTAAAATTTTTGAGGACCAGATGTTGTCTGATAATTGCCTGTGCGACTATAACAATTTTTAGAATTACTTTTCGGAGTCTGCCTATTTCAATTTGGGGAAAACGAATAGTAGAACCTACTTTAAACTTTAAAGTTTCATATTGTCTCCTGAATATTCTCCTAATTTCAGCGTAATAATTTCGTATTGACAATTGTCTAGAGCGTTGGAGCGATGGAAGTGGAACATCATCTTCTTCACTGATGTCATAGTAAGAATCAAACCTTTGTCCCAAACTTGTTGATTTGACTTCTTCAGAAGACTTTTCTCGCTCAACATCATTAAAATTATCAATTTCCTCTTCAAGATTTTTGATTATCTCTAGAGATTTGTTAACAATAATCGGATCAAATTCAGGTTTTTCACGTATCATTGGAAAAATTGCGTTCGAGTACGCTTTGATTATTAGATCCGTATCTGCTGAGATACTAGCGATGTTAAGTAGGGTTTGTTTGTCGTGGAAATACATACGGACATGCTTAAAAATTTCTCGTTTGGAAAAACTATCGTGTAACTTTTTGTTCCTTCTCAGTTTTATTTTTTTAGTCTCCGTTAGTTTGTCAAGACTACCATGATTGTCGTTTATCCGTTTTTCTTCTTGCGCTCTTTCACCATAAGCTCGTGCCTTTATTAGATCCGATTGTATTATGAAATATATATTTTCCTTGTCAAGCTCGAGCAACATTTTTTTAAGCAGGATTTCAACTTGCTTTTGTTCTTCAAGGCAATCATCAGGATGACAGTACCTGTTTATATCAAAATTTCTTATTACTTCTACTAGTTGTGGTTTTCGCATATACATAACGCGAGCAAAATGTTTTCCAGCTTCTGGTAATATTGGATCGTTCATCGAATTATTGCTAAGATTTTTCGTCTTTTGTATTTTCTTTGCCGCTTGTGATTTGTCGCTAACATCTGTTGTAGAAACATTTGTGGAGGCTTTAAAAATGTCATTGTAAAAGTCTTTTGCGACGGTTATAATTGCTGGGTCTGACATTGTTCTACAACGCTAGATTAAATTTGATCGCTACGATGTAATCGTTTCGATCATACCTGATCGTCGAGCGTGTATATTTGAAATGCTGTCAATCCTGGAAACGGACTTTTTGCAGCGACAACATAAATTCGAAAATGAAAGTACTTGTTAACAGTATTCACAGTTGGAATTGTGCAGTATTTTATTATTGTTGAAATATACGTGTTTGCTGTACTATACAACGTTGTCCAGGTTGTATCATCGTTTGATCCTTCCAATCGCCAATCACACATTTGCCCAACAATAAAGCTTGATCGGCCGCACAAATGAAATTACCAAATAGCAACTGCAACGGGACATCTGATTTTAATCCAAAAGTTTTCGATTTCTCCATTGGTTTTCTATTCTTGTCCATCAGCAAGGGGAAAGCGTGATGATGATAATTTCCAGAATGTGTTGATGCGCCTACCTCAAACCCAACTCGGTTATCAGATGCCATAAAATGTGGTGGAATATACCCAACATTGTTTTTGTTCGTTTTACACCACTAGATAAACTATCAACATGCGCTTTATTTGTTAAATCAGATGAGTTAACTGGAACATATGTTTTTGTTATTTTGTTGGTTCTCATATTTATGCTGCCTGACATTGATCCACCAGATAGTTTTAAATACGGAGTGAGTGCTCCTTTTAACTGAGCATAGCTAATAGCATCAGTATCATCAGATGGTGGCGAATTCGTTGAAAGCCCAGTTACTTTTGAGTTATTTCTAATAAAAGGTTACCAGTCATTGTGTCGCCGGTCTTATTAAGCTTGTTATCATCAATATTTTGTAGTTGATCATAACTCACCGCTTGTGTAGTATCAACGTTTGCTGGCGGATATGCAGTTTCCAACCCAATACTTTTTTACTTGACATATTAATATTGTCGGTAACCGTTGCACCAGTTTTATCAAGCTTGTTGTTGTCTACGTATTTCAACTGCAAATAACTTATCGCTTGGGTTTGATTTAAGTTTGCTGGTGGATATGCGGTCTCCAAATTTTTAATTTTTTTCTCCTGACATCCAAGTTACGGTTGAACGTTCCTCCTGTCAATGATTGTTATCGTCGATCGTTTTTATTTGTGAGTAACTTATCGCTTGGGTAAGATTAACTTTTGGTGGTGGATAATTTACTTCTAAACCAAGGACTCGTTGATTTGACGTCAGTAAATGACTGTCATTGTATCACCGGTTTTCTTGACGAACACAGATGTATCAGTTATTGTTGGTTCGTCAGCGGAAATGGATCCTGTGAGTGCTGTTCCAAATTCTGTGTAATAACTCATTTACATTAAATATATAACATAAAATTATGAAACAATGACGCAGTCATTGGTGAAAAATACACCAATATTAAATTTTGATACCGAACGATTAGTCAAACATAAACACAACAACGAACTTCCAGATTGTCATTATCTTATTGTTGGTCGTACAGGTAAAACAAATCTATTATTGAATCTTTTGCTCAACGACAACTTTAACTACGATAGGGTGTATATTTACACAATTAATCCGCAGCAAGACAAATACGAATTATTGAGCGAGTACAACGATAAACATCGCGATGAGCTTTGCGCTGGCGAAGATATATTTATGATCAAACAACCAGAAGATATAGTTCCTGTGAATTAACTTGATTCGTTCGAGCATAAAATAATTGTATTTGACGATATCCCGTTGAACAATGAGGAGATGAATAAGATCTTACTTTTCATTGTCGCATAACAAAAAGTGTAATTCAGTTTATCTTGCGCAGGGGTTTTATAACGTTGACAGGTTGATACAACGAAATACTGGTTGTTTCATACTGTTTCCTGGACTAGATAGTGTTGATGTGCGAAACATTGCAAACGAGCAATGTGGTGATGTAACCAAAGATAAATTTATTGAATTATATCACAGTGCTACCGAAGACAAATATAACTTTTTCTTGTTTGATAAACCAGCACGTGATTCAGCAGATGTTTCGTTGTTCTATTGATAAATTTCTCTAGACGACTTTCATAAAGCGTATATAAATAACAGTGAATTATCATCAAAAAATTGAATTACTGAAGAAATTTGCTGCAGCTTGAGCTGCTTTTAAGAAAAAGGTGGAAGAAGCACGTCGAGGACAAGTTCAAGCAGAAGAAGAAACCGCCAAACTTTGTAATCCATTTACTGAAGTAGTACTTAGCAAACAACCAGAAATATCAACATTATCTACAGACAAGCTTTAAAAATTGGAAGGAAAAGGCTTGTTAGGTTTACTCAGAGAAAGATCAAAAGAAGAAATTAAAAAAATTGTAGAGGAACTTGTAAGAAACATTGCTGATCCTGTTGCACGACAAGCTGAATTTGACAGATTAATAAACAACCCTTTTGCGCTTCAACATGCAATAGAAAGATTGACAGTTAATCCTGCTGAGTTAAAGAGGTTAATAGAAGATGTATCAGAAACAAACTAGAGAATTATCTGAATAACAGAAAAGAATGACTGAAGCTACCTTAGAAATAATTAAAAATCAGATAAGATTTTACAGAAAAAAAATAGGGCGAAAATACAAGATTCCGAACTTGATGATTTTATAAAAAAAAAAATCTGGTTTCTGGTGGATGAAAAAGTTAACGGCCTTGAAAACATTCGAAAATGGGGAGATTGTGATTACAACCAACTACAAAGAATTTTAAGAGATAAATGATTTTTGAACAGCTGAAGATGTGATTAAAAAGCTAAAAGAGAAGATGAACTACTGTGCTTGCACGATATGATGAGAGAGGGAATTATTGCTGGTAGTTTAAGTAAAACAGCAAATCAGTTTAGAACGAGAAAAGAAAATTTTTCCAAAAGTTGGACCTTTCAAAGACTGTTTGATAGATATGATAATAGCCGAGATAAAAGATTACCGGAAGAAAAAGAAAAAACTGGATCAGGTATGAAAATTTTTACATCAACCGCGGAAATGGTTGACCGACTTTTGTTGCTGATATCATCAAAAGAAGTTGGTAACGAAAACACAGAAATCGAGAAAGAAATTATTGATATATTGGAACATCTTCGATCTTGGGGATTACTTACATCGTCCGAATGCGAAATTTTACACCGCGATCTTATTGCGTAAATATTATAAAACACTAGAAAATAAAAATGCTATCGTCGACAACATTATTACTCGATTCGTCGTCGACGTCACCGTCATCAAGTACAAACTTTTCTGTCACTTATAATCCACCAATAGAACTAGATCCTGATAGTACGAAATCTGATTAATTTCTGCGCCAGCATGGCATTCTATGGCAAATATAAAGGCGAACGTCAAGGACGACTTTACATTTAACGTTTAAAATACCACAAGGAGCCTAGAACGTAACGGATCTGAATAAAACGATTAAAGAATTAATAACAAAGAATGGAGGTGTTGCAGACAATTTTGAGTTAACTCCGAACTATAAAACGCTACCAGCTAGAATCGCGTATAAAAAACAATTTGATAATCGACCTTACACCAGCGACAAGTATTGTGTCGGTTTTAAGGTTTGATCATAAACAATACCATATTGTTGCAGAACAAAGTATATCGTACGATGGAGACGTCCCAGTTAAAATAACACAAGTAAATACGATTTTAATCAATTGCTGTATTGCAGCAGGAACTTATTCAGTGTTAGGGAGTAAAGATCAAGCGATCTATAGTTTTTCGCCAGATGTTCCACCAGGGTCACTAATGCAAATTACTCCTCGATAAATAATATACTATCCGAGTAATCATGAAAATCAGATAACAAGTATAATGATGCAATTAACAGATCAATCAGGGCGATAACTAGATCTTAATAACGAAATTGTCACATACTACTTACACCTGGGCTCGATCGCGTAGTCAATACCACTTTGTGAAATTTGCGTAGATATTCACAATAACGATGAAACCAAAAAAAATTGTTGAAGGAAAATTGTAGGTGGATTTTATCGGAAATATATTTACAAAGTTGGTCGAGAATATACCAGGATTCGCACATAGAGTAGTTCCAATTGCGATTGATACATCAAAAGCTTTTGCGACAGGGGCCGCATCCGCAGCTGGAACAGCAGTTGGACAAAATATAATGGATAAAATAAAGGGAGAGAAACCACCGGTTTCTGCACAGGAAATAAAACAAGCTATATGAGATATTGCACCAACAGAAGAAACAAAACGAGCTATGATAGCTACTACAAAAAAAATTACTATCGCCACGCGGTGAAGAGGTAATACGTAAGTTAGTAATAAAAACAAGGCCGATTGAATCACCAATTGCACCTTTTTAATGTCGCAATTTTGTGCCACAATTTTGTGTGGCGATTATAAAATTAATGTCAGTTAGATATTATCTTGATCTCGCCGAGGATTTTATTACCGAGGATACTGCAACAGAATTCGAGTACGTCGAGTATCTCGACGAAAACTCGAACGAGCCAAATAAAGCTGGCGTTTGAACTTTTTATACACGAGACGAAGATGTGTTTTTGTTACCGCATAAAGCGGTACTCGAGGTTCGTGGACGAATCTTAACCGCAGATGGTGATGCTATCGCAGCTGGTGCAGAAATTGCGCTTGTCAATATTGGCTGGAGCTTGTTTAGAAGCGCACGATATCAACTATAAAAAAAACCGTAGAAGATATTTCGATGCACTTGCCGGTTGCAAGTACAATACTAAACATCGTCTCATTTGGCGATGATTATTCAAGATCAGTCGCAACAAATATGATGTGGTTCAAAGACACTGGAAATGGTTTAGCTGCTTCAGGCGAATTTATTTCAGGTGGTGCTCTTACACGGTGCTGACGCTGTTGCAGATCCTATGCTCGTTAGAAATTTTCTTGTAGCGAATGGTACAAACTTGGTATAGTACCACCGGATGCAGCAGCAAATGAAGCCGATGTGAGAAACTCGCTGATGCAAGCGTGTAATAATCTTGGTATAACACCGCCAGGTGCAGCTGCAAATGCTGTCGGTATGTTAGATTTAATCAATAGTGTTATTAGTACACGTAATAGAAGATATAATGAGGGATATGCTAAACTAAGACTTAGCTGCTGGATCACGCTAAATAACAATGACGTTGCCTCTCAGCACGATATTTGGATTTTGTCGCGACTACAATAAAGTATTTCGTGGGATAAAACATACTCTTATTTTAGATCGAGCGGAACAAAATGATTGTATAATTCACGCGGTTGGAGTAGCGGATGCACAATTTGTGATTATGAAATTGGCACTGAGGATGCGACGAGTTGTTCCATTGATGGCTAAGTCAGTAGAAATTAATGCAGCTTTGGAAGCATACACAAAAACGATTTATTTGCAACATCATAAAATATATCAAACAGCTATTCCTAATGCAACCGACTATACATGGTGTGTTACAACAGCGCCAAGCAAACAATTGCCAAGACAAGTTTGTTGCGTTTGAACAAGCTAGACGCGCTAGTCAACTACAAAACAATCATACATTCGATGAATCAGACGTTAGAAGAATATTCGTTAGAATAAACTCAAAACAATACCCAGAACGAGAAATAGAATGTAATTTTGCAGCGGACGCTACATGGAATGTTACAAGAGCATGTATGTACTTGATGGAAGCGATACAAAAATACCAAGACGCTGACAGTGGATCACACATTAACATTGAAGAATTTCGTACGCTTTATCCGATCTTTTACTTCGACGTATCATGGCATTCTGATCGACTTACCGGATGAACCGCTGATATAGAAGTAACTTGGACGCTTGGAGACGTTCTAGTAGCTCCATTTAACGCACACGCGCTTGTTTCCATCGACACATTCTTGACAATTGACGCGGTAAAAGGTAGGATGACGATACAAGTTTAATCTAACAAAATAAAATATAATGAAAACCGAATACACAACTGAAGAAATATATCTAACGCAAGGTCAAGTTGGAAAATTATCAGCAGCGCTAGCTAAACACCGTTATGTTTCTTTAATGATATCTCCGGAAATAACGTCTCCGAAAACGAAGTCGAATAAAACACCAATCAAACTAATGTTAACGCAACAACAAATCAATAAACTCAATAGCGGAAAACCGTTTGTTCTTAAACTGTTTGTTGCGCAAATAACAACGATGGAGAAACACGGCGGCTTTCTTGGACCAGCATTTGCAACGATAGTCAAAACTGTATTACCAAACCTAATGCCTGTACTGGGGACACTAGGACTAGCGGCAGCATCAGGCGCAGTATCAGGAGCAACTAAAAAAGCAGTCTTGGGTGATGGTATCAAACAAATTGTATAAATGTTGTGTGGCGACTTAAAATAAAAAAGAAAACGTCGGCAAAGCCGAGGTCAACAAAATAAAAAAAATGAAACAAGGACGAATTACTCCTTTCGCTCCACTTTTAGCAGGGCTAGCCGGCATTCTACTGTCAAATCTGTTAGGGATCGGACGCGGAATGACTCTACCGGGGACCAGACGCTGATGGCAACTTCGTTGCCTTTAAGTAATTTTGATACACTTGAAAAATTAAGATCTGACGACGCTGTCGTCGAGAATGGATTTCATGGAGTATATTCTAAAGATGAACTAGGTAATGTACCAACAGGTGGTTCATGCGTTGTAAATATACAAAACTTTAATGATGGATGTGGTACTCACTGGGTCGCTGTTTACAATGATAATTATTTTGATTCGTTTGGACTTCCAAGTGACCTTTTAAAAAATATATTCTTAAAAATTTAAAAAAAATAAATAAATTACTCATATAATCAACTACAGCCAGTTGGAACATCTGCTTGTGGATACTATTGTATTATGTTTGTTCGGCAGATGTCAAAAGATCCTGATTTTCTAAAGTTTATTTTACAATTTGATAGGTATCCGAGTAAGAACAATGATAACCAAGCGCGATGACAAAGTCGTTGCGATAATTTTATGTGACAATTGAATATAACAATGATACAGTCATCAACAACATATTGTCTCAACTGCAAAACTAAAACGTCTAACACGGACGAGCGAACAGAAAAAAAAAGAATAACAGAAGGAAGTTAAAAAGTATCTGGGCTGTTTGCGGCAGAAAGAAAAGTATATTTCTGACTTCGTCAGGGGCAATGCCAGGCAAACAAGTAGCGGAGACGCTGTCGACAACCGACAGAGTTATTTTTGTCGATGATTAAAAATAAAACAATAAAAAAGTGCAATTGTGATTACGATAAAGATCTTCGTATCGAACAAGATAAAATTTTTACGTATTGCCAATCCTGCAATCGCCGAGAAGTAATCGGCAGCGGCATTGATATTCACAAACTTATTGGAAAATTACCAAAACCGAAAGGAGGTTGGACATTACCTGGACACTAATACACTGGGCCATATAATCCGCTAGATAAACAGTTGGTCGAAAACGATAATCCATTACCTGGACAAGAGCCTTATAATCAAGTTGATGCGATAGCAGTGCGCCACGATATCTGTTATCGGGACAACGAACAAGATAAGCCTGGCTGTGATAAGATAATGCTCGACGAGCTACGCCATATGAAAACGGTAAATCTGCGAGAACGATTTGACAGAAAACTGGTGCAAGGATTAGTTGGAACAAAATATAAACTCGGGCTTGGAAAGCAGGAGCTTGCGATGAAGACACTCGCAGCCGAACTACACAAACCTAAATAAAAAGTTTCCGCGTCGTAAGGTTGTTGCGAATACCGTTGATGATATCTGGACAATAGATTTAGTAGATATCTCAAATCTTGCCCAGTTTAATGATAATAAATACTTTTTTAACGTTATTGATGTATTTAGTAAATATGCGTTTAGTATACCCGTTACAGATAAAACATGAACATCGATAACTGATGCATTAAAACAAATTATCGTTAGCACGTAATGGCGACCAGGTAAAATTTGGACTGATCACGGAGCATAGTTTTTTAATGAAAAGTTTGAACAGTTTTTGGGACAAAATAACATACAAAAATATGTTACAGGAAACGAAGGATGGACGATTTAATCGTACACTAAACAAGCGTATCCACAAACACCTGACAGCTTAAAACACAGATATATTGATGATCTCCGCAGATTGTATCCGAGTATAACAGCACAAAACATAAATCTATCAAAATGTCACCAAAAGACACCATTAAAAATCCGATACTAGCAAACGAAAATATGTATCGGCGACATAAATTTAAGATCGGAGATCGAGTTCGAATTTCTCTGACAAAAAAAGTATTTGAAAAAGGATTTACTCCAAATTGGACTGAAGAAGTATTTGTCGTTGATAAAGTACTTTTAACAATACCTGTAACGTACGCGCTAAAAGATCTAGCTGGTGAACCAGTAATTGGTGGCTTTTACGAACGAGAATTACAGAGAACATATCAAGATGTTTTCGTTATTGAACGAGTAAACAAAAAGCGTGGCAATAAAAGCCTCGTCAGGTGGCGCAGTTACAGCGATAAATTTAGTAGTTGGATGCCAACTACAGCTCAACGAGCTCAATATTGTGAAATAATGTTTTTGTAGATTTCTTTGTATTTACGTAAGACAGATTTATATTTTACTGGCTTACATAACGATATCAAATAAAATTTTCGATCTGGCGTTAGCAATGACGGAGTCATAGCCGACATCAAGTTGAAGATCTTGACAAATATAAAATCAACTTTTATATTTTTCTTTCGGTCGGGAATCTTGATGTTTGAAAACGGTTTCATCAGCTGCCAAAACAACTGATTCTCGTCCACTGTAAAATTAGATTTTAAATTTTTTTTGTGATATGATACTTAACATTGTATCGGCCGGTTGTCGGTCTTCCGTAGTTTTTCGTATCCCACGACATTTTCATGGGAACAGTCGCAATTTCGTCGTTGACATCAGCTTCGCCGTTGTTGACATCAGTTTCGCTGACGTTGTTGTTGACGACTTCATGTTCGTCTTCTTGTGCTATATCTAGAGTTGTTTCCGTTGGTGTTAATGGTGTATCATAAATATATTTTAGTTTTTCGAGAAGACTCATAATATAATTTTGTAAAAATTTAAATAATAGAAAAATGGAAAAAAGATGTTGAGAAAGCAAAGATATATCGTGTTGATACTCTTAAAGAAGCTGTAAAAGAATAGCAGGCGAAAAACAAATATTTCAGGTAATTTGCTTTTGATATATGGCGGAAATGATAAAGTACTATTAACCGATTCGGAAAAGAAACAATTATACGACATTAAAATAATTCGTATAAGATATAATAGAGATGCTATCATGTTATGGTGTCATAGCTGTATTAGTCGAGGAGAACTTGCAAAAATCTTACAAAAAGTTTAGTTATCATCGTATTGGAAGACGATTCTGGTTTAGTATTTCTTTGAATATGCCGATCTGCAAACTCTACCAGCAGCAATCTTTATTGACATTGGAGAAATGTTAAAATATCTCGCCGCAGCTGATTTTGAGGGAAATTCTAGTTCCTCTTCTTTTTCAAGATCAAACGAAACAACTGGTTTAGAAGGACATTTGAAATTTATTCCTCCTTCTTTACCTTTTTAAACATTTTCTTGTTTGGTAACTAGCTCCAAGTTCTCCAAGCGATTGTCAATTTTGACACCATCGACATGTTTGATAACCATACCTTACGGGATTGGCCCATTAAAAACTTTAACCACAAAACGATGAAAAAGATAATTATCAAAATTTGTTTTAGCTCCTCTAACTTCTATTCTAAGATATCCAGTGTTTTTTTTAATCTACACAATACTTTTTTCGTTTTTCTGTTTCGAATAATTCCTTTGTCGGAGGCTTCGTAAAGAACAATTACAGGATGAGGGTGAAATTCGTCTTGTAAATCAAGATTTGCAATGTTATCATCAGTAACCATTAATATGATGCACTCGCGGCCCTTCTGGAATGTCTCCGCAAAACAACGAGTAGATGAAATCTTTTCTTAGTATTTCCGTTCGATTGTTATCTCCCGATTTTATGCTAATCTTATAACCCGCCGGAGTTCCTTTACCAAACGGTTGGCCATATTTGATGTGTATCACTGACCCTATCATATTTCCCGCGTACAACTTGTAGTTGGGATATACGTAATAATACTCCTGCTCGTTTGCGCTTGTCATTAAATGTTGTGTCATTATTACAATAAGCAATTCTAATCTTTAATTGTACGTATTTTGAACACTCAGTTAGACATTTGATTAAGTATAGTATATAGCAATGGTGAAGTTAAGTGATCTCGCAGAAAAGAGCCTTATCGGAGAACCTACAAAAATAGCCACGATAACAGCTATCGATTTGATAAACAAATCGTTCTGGCAAATTTTACCTCTATAAATCTTTTTCATTTGTTAGAACTAACTATAAAACGTGGGGGGGGGAGAGAGTGACGTGTACGTGTCGGTGTGCCCCTCTGTTAATTGATTTGGCGATCGTTATCTAGGGGATGACCTCCCTCGATGTTATTGCCCAGTGTGAAGAGATAGAGCATTCACAGAGAACTGAGCAAGACTATTGAGAAGAAATAAAACAATAAAAATAAAATAAATTAAATTAATACATAAACTATAATTGCAATTACAATCCAACCGATTTACATTAATGGAATTTAATAACTGTGTTCAATTTACAGATTCGTTCATCATAGTAACGAGTGGTGAAAGAGTACAATGTCCACGCATGTCTTGCATCACCTGCCGTCGTTCTCTCTTGACTTTGTGTATTCCACGTCTAGCGTGTATGCTTGGTTCTTTCTCTTGACCCTTCTATTCTGAACTCTCTATTTGCGGACTTCCCTCTTGGACTGTCCTCGTCTGGTTTCTCGGGGAGGATATAGAAAGCTGTTCCCTTAAATGACTAAATTACGACTAAAGCTATATATGTTCACCACCTATCCGTATATATAAAATTCTCTTACTTCCGTTATTCAGAGACGTAAATAGCTATCCACACTGCATAAATTCTAATATAATGTGACCTTAACGATTAACGGTCCTTACAAATTTACTGTATTTGAGGTAAGGTACAATCATTATCTATAGTTACAAATGACCAATGCAATATACCAAGTCTGACCTTAATTAAACAGTTCATCGTCCCTGTTCCACGCGGCAATTGCCGTATATATCAGCATACATTACTATACGTCTTCTTACAGCTGGCTGGTCAATTCCGCTCAATAAGATAAATGCTCGATTACTATTGTACAAGATTCACTAAATTCTAGCTTACAGTAACCAATAACCTGCAAGATCATTTGAGCATTACAAAATCATATATAAATATGCAATTATCATTAACTCACAATACCAATATCATCCTACAGACAAAGGAAATTAATTCATAAATCCCTATGAAATACTACGGATCTGAATATTTGGATCACATCATATCCGTAAATTCTATCAATGAACTAATAACTGTTAAAGAATTAAATTGCATAACACTCTAACATATCCACAGAGTCCTATGAAATTGAATAAACGATACAAGCATGGATCATAAGCGTATCAAACACATTTGCGTAAAACCAAACAAAATAGAAAATTACATGGTAATTAAAATTGCGTATCTTAATGCTGTTTCTTTTCCACACAATCGTGCGTCCTAGCACTATAGCCTGTCTTTTCCTTTCAAGACAGCTATCTGGCCTCTTTACTTTGTTAACGTGGGAAAACTCTTCTTTAGTGTCTCCCCCGGAGTCAACCTGACTTCTCTCAAGCAAGATTTCTGACTAAAGAATTCTGAGCCAAGTCGCTGCCTTAAATTCAGATTACTTCCAAAGTGTACACCTTAATTTTAACTGGCCAATCGAAAGCAACTGTTCCTAAATTTTCCCCAAAATAATCATGTCTTTCATCAGATTTTGACAGCTAAGGATATGATGCAATTAGCGTTACGTTGAAGATCAATTATTTTTAATCACCTCCAAACAGATACGGTCGGCAATTCTAATGTACTCTCTGCCAATATACCGTTACGATGACTGGATCAATTCCACTGAAGCTTAAACGTAGGCCCTTTTGTTTCACAGATGAAACAAGGGAAATATCAAAGTGAAATTTCTCAAAGACCTTTATGGCTCGACTATGATAAAATTTTAATGCACAATTTATTCAACTTTTGGATCAAGTACTTTTTCAAAATTCGACACATAATAATAATAATAATGAGGACTTTGTATAGCGCCTAATCTTTAGAAGCTCTAAGCGCTTTACAACATTTGACAAAACTTTAAAAAAAAAAAACAACATATATAATGATATGATTACAAAAATAAAAACAAACACCACGAAATTAGAAAACATAAAACATGCTGTAGATATTTAAGGTAAGGAAACATTATTAGGTCTTTAAGTCTGTTCTTGCAGTTGAAACAGGTGAGTTTTAAGAGCGCTCTTGAATGAGATCACTGTCTTTGTGTCTAAGTTCAGTGGGCAATTCGTTCCACGTTGCTGGGCCCTGGTATGCAAAAGAACGTTGTCCATATGATTTCATTTTCATAGTGGGAATAATGAGAATACGAGTGTCAGAAGAGGAGAGTAAGTATCTTGCTGGTGTTTACACATGGGTGAGGTCAGATAGGTATGTTGGATTGTAGCCCGTCAGTAAAACGTAGCACAGAGAACAAATTTTGTGTTTAATTCTGGATCGAATGGATAGCCAGTGTAGGGTACAGAGCAGGGGGAGGCGTGCTCTGATCGTGGTACTCTAAGGATGATCCGAGAAGCCGTGTTTTGAACTTTTTGAAGTAGATATTGAGACGAACCAGAGAGAATTGAGTTACAATAGTCCAGTCTTGAAAGTACTAAGGAACACAAGTGTTTTAGTGGCATCAACTGAAAGATACTTGCGAACGGAGCTGATGCGTCTCAGCTCAAGATATGCAACCCTGCATATGTTCATGACATGTTGGTGCAATGAGAGAGTACTGTCGAGAGTAACATCTAGGTTTCGTACTGACTGTGTGAATTTAATGTTGGTGTTGCTGATATTTATTGTCTGAGGTAAAGGATGTGAATGAGAAAGTCTTTGTGTTGTAATCAGAAAGGCTTCAGTTTTATCATCATTCATCTGCAGCTTGTTACATGTCATCCATGATTTCACATGGGAAATGCACCTCTCTACGCCTTGGATGGTAGCTTCAACTTCAGTTGGGTGGCTAGATTTGTATATTTGGGTGTCATCAGCATACAGTTGGTGAGACACTGGATGATGATTTATGACACTTGAGAGTGGCTGACATTACAAACGTGAACTTAAACACATGAAGGTTTGAAAATCCTAGTGCAGTACTACGTTTTATTCTCAAAATTATATGTTTCTGGAGATGATGCTAACGATGGTAAGAAAGTTGCTGACGAGGAAATTTCAGATCCTTTTATAAACGCAAAATCCATGCGTGTTTTGCTTGGAACTAATCTTTTATTGTTAGCTGATAAAATACACGAGGAAATCTGGAAAAAGATAGAAGAAGTCACCGAATCAAGTTCTGGTTGGAAGTTTGAGATGATTTCCGAAACTTTATTTCACATGATGAAATATAACGTATTACGCGGTAGTTCATATACTGACCTGCCGCAGAAAATAAAGAACAAAAGGTACTGCATCAACATCAAGAACTTTGACAATAAATGTTTCCAGTGGGCCATTCTTTCTGCGATGTTTCCAGTAGAAAAGCACGCTGATCGTGTTGACAAGCATTTTAGTCACGTTTCAAAATTAAATTTTACTGGTATTGACTTTCCTGTTGCAGAAAATCGAATACCAAAGTTTGAAAAGGAAAATAATATTTTTGTTAACGTATTTGGTCTTGACGAGCATGAAAATGTCTATCCGAAATACATTTCTGAAACAGCCTCACAATCAACAATAAACCTGCTGTTTTATAAAAATCATTACGTATGGATCAAAAACTTCAACGGACTTGTTGGTAGACAGTACAGCAAACAAAGAAAATAAGAAGTAGTTCTGTTAACGTTGTTTACACAGTTCCTCCGAGAATGAAAAATTACAAAAGGATCTACAATATTGTTCGGTACTACAACGAACAACAATGACAGGCGAAGAAGAAAAAATTCTTCGGTTTGTCAACCACAAACATAAATTAAAACTTCCTTTCATTATCTATGCTGATTTCAAGTGTTTACTTCAGCCTATACTTGGTGCAGAAAATAATCCTAACCAATCAAGAAGAAGAAAAACTCAAAACCATGTTCCATGCGGAGTCGCGTACAAGATAGTTTGTGGTGTTGATCCGAGTGTATCCAAGCCGATTAAAATATATCGCTTTGACGGAGTCACCGCGCCTGATCCAGCTGTTTGAATTCTCAAGCATTTGATTAGAGAAGTTGATGATATATTGAAATGTTTAAGAAGAATCGTTCCAATGATAAAAGTAACGGTTCAACAGAAAATTGATCACGAGGAAGCGGAATTTTGTCATATTTGTGAACGGGCGTTTGATACACATGCATTGCTCGCACCTGGTAATGAAAAAATACGTGGTCATTGTCATTTGACCGGACAATATTGTGGAGAGGCTCATGACAAGTGTAATCTAAAGTTTCATGCTGCAGATTTTATTCCAGTTGTTCTTCACAATTTCCGAGGATATGACAGTCATTATCGTAGATGCTTTTGGTGATTCTGAAATAACGTCTCGTTTAAAACTCAATAATGTGATCAAATGTATTCCAAATAATTTTGAAAAATATATGTCAGTTGCTTTAGGTAAGTTGCGTTTTATCGACAGCCTACAGTTTATGGCAGCATTGGTAGATGAGCTGGTGCAAGGCTGTAGCTAGTTTTATAACCTACAAGATTGTTTCGGCAGAGACGAAGTCTCCAAAGTAATCTTGTTAACAAAAAAAGGAGTATTTCCACATGAGTATCTTGACGATTGGAGTAAATTTGATGAAACTTCTTTGCTCGACAAGGATAAATTTTATTCGCTGCTAAAAAACAAAAATATAACTGATGAGCATAAATATGCGCAAGATATTTGGAAAGAATTCTACTGCAAGACATTTGGCGATTATCATGATTTGTATTCGAAAACGGATGTATTATTGCTGGCAGATGTATTTGAAAGCTTTAGAAAAGTGAGCTATAATAATTATGGACTAGATCCTTGTTAGTATTACTCTGCTCCTGGGTTATCGTGGGATGCTCTGTTAAAGTATAGCAAGGTAGAGCTAGAATTGCTAACAGACGTTGACATATTTAACTTTATCGAAAAAGGTATCCGTGGCGGTATTAGTGTGATAACAAAGAAATATTCAGAAGCAATCAACAAATACATGAAAAAGTACAATCCTGAGCTTCCTATTGAGTTTTGAAAACTGTCACTCGATTTTATAATGAAATTTGTCATATCTTTGTAAACGGAACTGCAAATTGCATTATTTTAAAAATAACTTTTGGTAATTACTTTTCTAATAGAAGTGTATCCTGCAAGTGCCTTGTACAATTTCATATTTTTTTATCTGATTGATTAAATTGTTACATTTTATATACGGGGGCTCATAGATCTTGATCGGTCAAAAGTATTTTCCATTAACAAAAAATATTCTAATATTCTATTCTATATCTCTGCTCAGATCTCTATTTATTCCATCCATTAATCTCATTTTTTGTTGTTGTTATCCACTCGATCCAGGCAAAAAGACCGAGTTTGATCATCCTTTAGATAACGATTTTATTCATGATTGTTGGTTGTTGTTTAAGCTAATGGTTATTTGTAAAGAACCAATTTAGCTAGCTAACTTTTTTCCATGATTGCAGATTGTACTTAAGATAACGCTGATTTGCAAATATGTTGACATTGCCTTTTGACCATAAACTGTTCTGAAAAGGGACCCACATCCATGTCATGTTATTGCATCTTAGGTTTTTATTTAAGCTAAAGTTAAGCAAAAATTATTCATTTCTAAAGATCTGTCTGTGGAGTTATTTCCTGTCATGTTCAGATATTGGAATTACTAATGTGCTCATTGACTGGATAATGTCCCTCTCGCTGTCTGTCAACGTGGGGACGGATAAGAACACGCCCCGTTCACCCCGTGGGCTTCCTTTTGATCCTTGAACTAACTTTTAATACACAGGTGTGATAATGGCAAGCGTTTGTTAAGTCGTGCAATCTATCGCCTTTGCCGATTTAAGTTTCCGGTCTCGGGCTGGTCACGGTAACTTTGCGTAAGAGTTCAACACTAACCCCGCGGCAATCTTTAGACACCGAACACATGGCCGCGGTAATATTCCCAAGACAGGTAGATTATAGCTTATACATGGCTTTATAGCTGGGGCTTAGCAAACGTGACACTGTATAAAAATTGCATCTTGTGGTTTCAAAAATGTTTAAATTAACTCTGTAACAAAAAGATTCACACAGTTATTGCTGCTGATGTCAGCACTGCCAGAAAGGTGAGTACTATTTTTTCCCACTAACCCAAGTGCAATCAAAGAAATTACATCATTTAAGCTTCAAGACAATTTTTTTTACATTACTAGTCCATGAATTATCAAGCTAGGGATTGTATTAAACATTTCATTACGTCTTAATAATGTATATTACACTGTTATGTAAACAGTCTTGATGAAATATGATGAGACAGCTGAAACTTTTTTAAAATGAAATATTTAAATAATAATAACAAACAAATTGGTGAAAAGATTTTATTTTATTTTCAGTGGTGAGGGTTAATGTAGAGTACTGATATATTTGAATCTTAATTAATTGATTAATTAATTAATTAATCACAAATGCTATCAACAAAGTTTTGCTGGGAATACGAAATAAATCATCTACAATATCAGTTGAAGTGGTTTTTATCTTCTTTACAAGCTTAATTTATTTGAAATATTAACCAACTAGTTGTACTTCATAACCTGCTACATTTATTTCAAACGTCCGATAATACCCTCTTCGGGTGTACCACTATATGTTTATCAAGCAATCAAATGAAGTTCAGTGCAGGCGCCAGAGCAAACATTCAGTCAAACAGATCAAGAATTGGTCAATACTATGAGGCGCCGCAGGGGACAAAAGCTGGTCCAATCAGAACGTTGCCGTTTAACTTTTAATGTCATATGTCCAGAATTCCAATTTCACGTGTTGTATCAAAAATGCTTGTTCTTAAAGCTTTTTTCTAGGTCGAGATTTTAGATTGTATCTGTTGAATTAATCAGTAGTGGTTGAAAGTTTTATTTTCTATGTCGAGGTTTTAGATTGTGTCGTTTGAATTACACGGCGGTGGTTGAAATTTCAATGTCATACGTCGAGAATTCCTAATTTACGTATTGGTACATAGAGTTTATGTTGAAAGCTCCATTTTGTATGTTGAGTATTTAGATTTCATCTGTTGAATTACACAGCGCTGGTTGAAAATTCTATTTCCAATGTGGAGTTTTGGATTGTATCTTCTGAATTACACGGCAGTTGTTGAAATGTTAATGTCATATGTCTCGAGTTTCAATTTAACATGTTTAATCCCATTGATTGTGCTGAAAGTTCCATTTGATATGATGAGTTTTGTTTTATTGTATCTGTTGAATTACACAGCGGTGGTTGGACATTTTATTGTACTTGTCAGAATTGCTATTTTTTTTAATGGTGAAATGATGTGTTGGTGTTAAAGGCAACATTGCACAATGCCCACTGTAACAATTCAAAATAATATCGAGCATTAAGATGCATCATTCATACATTCAGTTATGAGGCGCCATTACATTTCATGCATTTACAGTTTGAAAGTTACCATTCACAAGTCGAGAATTACTTTTAATTTCTTCGCTAGAGGTCGCTCTCGTGAACGGACTGCGTTATTTTTAAACAAGGAGGCTGCTTCTCGTGGCCGTGAAATTTAACAGATGAAATCTAAATACTCGCAATATGAAATGGAACTTTCATCACAAACAGTTACATTCAAAGTGTGAATTAGGGATTCTCGACATATGATACTGAAATTTCAACCACCAGTGTAATTCAAAATGTACACTGTAACGCGTCAATATAGGAAATAGAACTTTAAACCACCACTGTATAATTCAACATATAAAATCTCAATCTAGAAAATGGAACTTTAAGGACATGCAGTTTGATCCAACACGTGATATTAGATTTTTCGACATATGACATGGAAATTTCAATTGCAATGTTCTGATTGGACCATCTTTTGTCCGCTATGGTGCCTCATACTATACCGTGTCGGATTCGTAGGCTGTGCCAGGCGTTTTTTTTTCTTCTCCTGGAATGCAATAATACGGTTTTGGAATTAACTATTTGAATACCGGAAGTGTTGCAAAATTCACTCGTTTTAGTACAAAATAAATTTTTAACCTCTTTTAATCAGAGTATCGTCGTATTTCAAAATAATGCACGGGATGAGGTCGGATGTTACGTGTGATAATATATTTACAGGTTACTACTCTGCGTTAAATAGTTTTACTAATTTTTATTGGTTTGTCCAATAATAGTCGTTGACCGATAATATCCCGACTGACGTTATATATATATATCATAATGATTATATATAATGTACTACGCGACTCAAGTACTGGGCTAAGCTAGATGCACACATTAATTTCCGGAATTTAAAACCCTGGGGGAAAAATTGTTAGAGTTGGCAATAAAAAATAGGGATGGTCAGCCTACCAAAAACACATATTTTTTGTCTTTAATACAAATTTAAACAGACAGGTTTTTGACTTTATCAATGACTGTCCTTTTGCTTGCAGCGGAACTTAAAACAGTTTCATGTTCACTTCTAAGACTTAGAAGTATAGGACATGAAAATTGAAGCACCAATTTTTGCAAGTAAACCAAGCTATTTTTCAATGGAGATGCATTCAAGAATGATAAAAATGAAGTCTCAACTGTCTCCGTGATGCAGCTCGGCGTGGTTTCAGGACATGAAAGGAGTGGGGAGTGGGCAATTCTCAAAATGCATTTTTGTCAAATTTCAGAAAAACATGGTCCAACTTAATTTCATGAAAATGAACAGTCTATAACTCTTGATAGTGCCAAAAACATGTTTATAGCTTCAGTTTTAATTAGGACAAACAATGAAAGCTACAGCAAGTCACATTTGTCATCAGCCTGCTGAGGAATGCATGTACCCTTTTCCCGACCCCATATTTATTTTCATGAAATCTAACAACTGTTGGACCTTCATTACAACTGTTTCATATGTTTGTATAAATTATTTCAACAGAATATAGCCATGCTTAATAAATAATAAACTTCAGAAATGAAAAATAGTTGTAAAGGGGCCATAATAAGGGGGAGATAACTCAGTGGGCCTTTTCCTATTACCAACAATGCAGTAAAATAAGCTATTGGCAACGTAACGAAAAAAAAAAAAAACATTGACGAAAGAGACTTGTATGTCAGTATCACAATGGGTCTAATAGGTCTTATTTGACTTCACTTGAATATAATCTTTACTTTAGTATTAATTGCTTTAAATCCATAATCAAGCTTGAACAACTGAATTTGATACCCAATTTAAGTGCTTGGTTATAGACATTCTTTTTGGTAATTCCTACAGAATGTCATAAACTTAATGTCATGCACAAAATTAATATATTTTTTTCAATTAAGAAATGAAACACAGAATGCAAACAGGTTTTAAAATACATTTTATAAGGTGTCACTCCTGCTCAAGTCAAGATTGCAAGAAGATCAAGTTGGTACCTTCAATAGAAAAATAAATATTGCATTGATAGTTTGCATTTATATTTGTTGACATTTGGTTTTGTACTGAAGGTTTCTAGTAGAGAAGAATAGGATATATGTGAAACAAACCCAAATCATCATTTACCTCATTCTTTGTCATTTATCTGTATTACATGTATTTTGAATAGAGCTTTCTAGGACTAAATTCATACCAGCATAATCTTGCCATGACACCATTCAGTTAAATAAATTGAATACATACATTTCAAGAGAAGAACCATAAACACTATGTTGTTATTCTGAATGAAAATCAATATACATATATATGTATATATATAAACTGCCATTGTAAAGCCTCTGCTGAAGAAACCAACACTTGACCATAATGATTTAAAGAACTACCGCCCAGTTTCTAATTTGCCATTCATGTCAAAAATCTTAGAAAAAGTTGTTCTATCCCAACTTGTATCTCATCTGAATTCAAACAGTCTTTTTAGCAATGTACAGTCTGCATATCGCCCTTGCCACAGTACTGAAACTACTCTTCTGAAGTCAATGACCTTCTCTCTGCTTTGGATGGCGGAAAGATTACAGTCCTCACTCTCCTTGACTTGTCTGCAGCATTTGACACTATAGACCATGATATATTACTTCACCGTCTCCATCATGTGTTTGGCATTCATGATACGGCCTTACTATGGTTCAAGTCCTACTTGGTCAACAGGACACAAAATGTGTCCGCAAATGGAAAACACTCCGGCCCGGTTGATGTATCCTGTGGTGTTCCACAGGGGTCTGTTCTTGGACCTGTTGTCTTCATTCTATACACTCAGCCACTCTCAAGTGTCATAGATCATCATCCAGTGTCTCACCAATTGTATGCTGATGACAACCAAATATACAAATCTAGCCATCCAGCTGAAGTTGAAGCTACCATCCAAGGCGAAGAGAGGTGCATTTCCGATGTGAAATCATGGATGACATGTAACAAGCTGCAGATGAATGATGATAAAACTGAAGCCATCCTAATTACAACACAAAGACTTTCTCATTCATATCAGACACAAAGACACAGTGATCTCATTCAAGAGCGCTCTTAAAACTCACCTATTTCAACTGCAAGAACAGACTTAAAGACCTAATAATGTATCCTTGCCTTAAATATTTACAGCATATTTTCTGTTTCTACTTTCGTGGTGTTTGTTTTTAATTTTGTAATCATATCATTATATATGTTTTTTAAATGTTGTCAAATGTTGTAAAGCGCTTAGAGCTTCTAAAGATTAGGCGCTATACAAAGTCCTCATTATTATTATTATTATATATATATATATATATATATATATATATATATATATATGTATATATAGATAGATAGATAGATATTTAAATGAAATAATCTCAGTAAGTTATCTTATTAAATTGAGTTTCACACAATTACACCGTTGACTGACAATGGGGTCACATAGCTGCCAACCCACAAGTACAAAAATACTGATTGCTTATGACAAAAATACTGATTTTCAGGACCAAATACTGATTTTTAAAATTGTAATGCATATGTAACTACTTACAACATATACAACCATCAGTAAGGTAGGACAGTGCCTTACATAATTATTTAATGTCAAAGATGCATGTGTTGCACACTTGCACCTTCTGGACAGGACAGTTCCATTCGGGTGCCCATTTAGAAGGTGCAAGAGTGCACACACTCAGACGCTGTCTGTTTATAGGAGCCTTTTCCACACCTTGTTTATTTTTTTCAATTATTATCGATTCCAATGTACCAACTGTCATTGATAATCTGAATTCTGTGTGATTTTCTTACTGAACTATTTTCATTCTAGCATACGAGTAATCCTTTGCGATTTTACCATCTGGAAAATGCGTGCAAAATAATTCGCCAGCAATACTAGTAACTGAAAGAGGAAGGTTCATTTCTAAAAGAAATTTAATAAACCGAATTTCGATCGAATTACATCAAGGTTCTCTTTGGTATTTATATAGATCCAAGTTCAGGCTGAGTTGTGTATGATGAAGCAGCAAGCTGATGTTTATTAGCTTTTTCGTGCTCTTGTATTTCATGTGCGCCTCCTTGCCCAATAGCGAAATCACATTACACAATTTCCAAAACGTAAAGTCTTCTCCTTTACTAGATGATTTCACAAATCTAAACAAGACAGCACAATTGTCCTTTCAGTTCTGTTTTCTTGTCTTTTCTGGTGAAAATTCTGAATATTCTGCTTTCCTATTCAACATGATTAAAAGTTGAATATTACGAAGATGAGACACAGTGGTAGTGGTGGCGCTCTACGGTTTCGTATTTTGCATTGGGTTAGAATTTTAAAGAAAAAGAATTTCCCCTGGTTTCCTCACTAGTTATACTGGCTATTTAAAAAAGACTTTGTATATCTTAGGTATTGTTCAAAGAACCTTTAAAACCCTTTATTTTGGTGTATGATTGATGGGTGTAATATGGGTTATAGAGTATACAGCTTGGCCTTACTCCAGATGTGCACACAGTGGAAAGTTCAGTACTGAGAAACAAATGTAGAGAATATATAGTAAAATTAATTGTGTTCTATGGCCATACACTGTATTTTATGTTCACCCATTTCCAGGCTGGTTCCCATTTTTCCATACCATTAATACTGTGTGTCCTTCAGCCACATCTGGCCATAGAACACAATTAATTTTACTATATATTCTCTACATTTGTTTCTCAGTACTGAACTTTCCACTGTGTGACAATCAATACAAATCATATGTTAATCTAAAATATCTTCAAAGATGACTTTACGGTGAAGTTCTTGTCAGGGGTTGACCTGCATTTTTTTGAGAGGCTGAATTGTAAACAAAACACCATGCAATGGAACACAGATTTCACTTCCAGATCATCACCAAGGCCTTATTACTCACTGTGCACTGTCGCTGAAATACACACAGACAACCACACCATAAGCTCATATTCTAAAGAATAAACAATTGCCTTTAAATCCTTACCAAGAATGCCTAAATCTAACTCTTGTATCACCACCAAACGGAGACAGGAAAAAATGATCTAAAAGGATACTGGGACTACATTCGTGGGTACTGAACTGGAATTATTAAACTGGAATTATTAATTGTGACCTGAGGCCGTATATGGGTTTGGGTGGCCAGGATTGGTTAATAATGCAGGTTATGTTTTAGGAAAAAGAATCTTTTGAGAACTTATCCTAGTTGTAAGTGAAAGAAAATACAGACGTTGTTTTATTGTTGGAATTTATCTCCTTTAACAGTCTTAAGTTTGGAACACACATTACTAAACTCAGCACCAGACTCTTTGGTGCGGAATTGAAAGCACACGTTTCAAACACATGCAGGTCCAGAAAATGCCTTGGCTCATATCCTTTCCTCTACACAGAAGCTGACTTCCAGGTTTCATCTCTACTGAAAAATATAGGTTTGATCATGAGCACTCAGAAATTTTAAGTTATTGAATTTTTAATATCATGGTGTTTGCATAGGTTTACTATGGGAACCGAATTAGTACCGTGAGTCCTGAAACGACCAGATAGGACTCCTGAATTGAGGCTTTGTATGGTAAATAGAGGTTACTCAGAAATATGAAATATACATGGATACATTCAAAAGGGTTGGCAGCTTAAGACCTACTGTGTTTATGATTATTACCTCCTCTTAATGTATGGAAATAAAACATTTTAAAATTTTCAATGCTTCAAAAAAAAAACATATTTTTCCATCCACGGGCTGCTTAGTGCCATAAACATGTATCCGGATGTTTATTCTGTTGGGTTCCAACATTTTTACATTAAAAATTCCAAACTGATCACAAAATATGCTGTAAAAGCAGACCACTGTTCTTGAACCAAAGCAGCCACAGAAAATAGGAAGCCTGAAACAGTTATGCCCCCTGACAGTCCTATGTCCACAGTTTTAGTAAATGAATTTGCTTGATTTTTCTGGGATAAAGATGCATAAAAATAAAGTTTTAATTTGTTGAAACAAATGATCAAAACTAAACCGTAATGGCCCATGATTAATAGATTTAATGTTAAATCTATTAATCATGGGCTGTTAGGATTTAGTTTTGATTATTTGTTTCAACAAATTAAAACTTTATTTTTATGTATTTTATCCCAGAAAAATCAAGCAAATTCATAATGGAAAAGATCAAAATTGGTGCATCTTCTTTGATATTTCCTAACACAGTTTCCATGGCAACTAGCACATGAATATAAAATTTAACTCAGAAATGAAATCAAAGTACCTTTTACTTCTAATATACATCATATGAAGACAATTAGAGAGGAGGGTAACAGAAATGACTTGTATTTAATATATAGTCTTTTGCTTATTGAGCTTTGCAACAAACATGCAAACCAGATGTGCATAACACAATATTGTTGAATATAATTGCTTAAATCATACGCTTAGTACATATGTTCTTGCAACAATCCGTATTTATAGATACTGACAATGTTATGTGTTATTTCAGGTGACAGTTCTGCATCGCTTCCTCTTCCTTTCTGACTGAACCAGCAGAGTCTACATGTATCAAGTATCAGGTTGGTGTATATACTAACAGAGATGCACACAGTCACATACATGCATACAGTTGAGAGAGGAATTTATTAAAAATCAGACAAATTTTATAAATTGATCAATGCCACCAACAGGGTCTGGGTATCACGAAGACTAAGAATTGTTAATGATGACCACAAGGAACAAAAAAAAAGAGAAAAGGGAAAAATTAAGCTCTTGGGAGAAGAAGCTAATAATTCATTGGCAAATGCTTGTCTGTGAGTGGCAATACCGGTAAACTGGGAAAGATGTCCAAGTCATACCTTCTGCTGAGCAGTTGAGCAGTTTGTGTGAGTTGACCCTGTGATTTAGGTAGCTTTTCACCCTGAAGATAGCTGTGCACTATAAAATGGGACAATTTAACCTTGAGACAGTCTTTGAGGCCATGTAGTAGCTACAATTATTGCTTCAGGAAAAAATACATGACTGCCTAAAGCGTGAATCCAACTGATAAAATAACCCATACTGGCGGTAAAACATTGTTTTTCATTGTCCTCAGCCACTTATTCTGTGAAGACTTTTACAGTGATGATTGTTGAATCTCATTGTTCGACTGTGTTGAATGTAATGCAGTAAGGGTAACTTTGGTCTCTCGCTTCAGGACATTGCTGAAACCCATGTCCCAATAAACCTGATATTATATTTTACTGTTCTATCCAACAAAAGTTTTGTGTGGATTGATGTGGTTAATTCAGCCTGGATGCGATACCGATATAACGTGAATTTCATGTACCAGTCTCTTGGTGACCTGAAACTTGATGCATTCTCCATTAGAGAGCATGGTACAATCATCAATCCTTCCTTACTGAATCTTCCAGCTAAAGTAAAAATGTGTTGCATAACCAAGCTGAGAGAGAGAGTGAGACAGAGTAAGAGCTCCCTCACAGTCTTTGTACTATGAGATGTCACCCTTTTTGTATGCAGTTGATTGTACCCACATTCTGAGTATCCAAGTAAGGAATTGTTTATGCTTGCATGGTGGCTAATGAAGTAGGGATGTAAACTAGCAGGAACTGTATACACGGTAGTAATGAGCTGATGGCACTTTACCTAGTTTTTTGAGCAAGAATTTTAACAGCTAAGATTTTTTATAACTAAAATATTTGTGATGAAATTTCAGCAATAATGTAAAGCCAGATGATAAGGAATTTTGAGGATACATTGTGGCACTGTTCCACAAACCTGTATCAGATATTTCATTATCATCAGACAGAGAAGTGAAGTTTTTGCTTATATATATATATCCTAAATACTGTCTTTAAATCTTGGATATGGCCAAAAAATTAAAATTAGATTTTAAATGATACCAAAAATGACTTAATTAAATGGAAGATTAAAAAATACTGTAACACCAAATAGAGCAACTTGTACATTTTTAAAATTTGCAACTGAAAAGCTGTTCAAGATACTTGATATACAGAATTTTATGCCCCTGTTTGAACCTTGGATATGACGTCTAAAATTAAAACATTAGCTTTCCTAAAGTTTGTTTAATCAGCAAAAAATTTATTTGGCTTTTAAATGATACCAAATATGATTTGAGTGGAAGATGAAGAAATGCATAAAAGAAGGCAACTGGAATCAATGTTAAAGTTTTGACAGGAAAGCAGCTCAAGTTATTTCAAGTCAGAAATTGTATGCATTGGATATGACCCTTAACATTAAAATTAGGTTTCATAAAGCTTTGGCATTCAGTGGAACATTAAGCTTTTAAATGATACTAAATATAACTTAACTTGATGCAAGAGGAAGAAATGCATAAAAGATAGACAATGGAGATTATCAGCCTATTGACGTCACACCTGTTCCTTGGACTCATTACTTTACATACTTTTCTCACACAATTTCAAAGAAAAGATAGAAATGGTATGATTTTTATTTTCGTGTTAAATATCAACTATACATATCCAAGAGATATCTCAGAATAATAACATCAAAATGAATTTCAAGATGCTTTAATAAGACATGTTCTTGCAGTAGACTTGCAAAATAGCATCCCTGATAGTGTTCTCACTTATTTACTTTGTGCCA
The DNA here is from genome assembly GCA_016617855.1 of Megalonaias nervosa. NCBI lineage: Eukaryota > Metazoa > Mollusca > Bivalvia > Unionida > Unionidae > Megalonaias > Megalonaias nervosa. The sequence continues at coordinate 55,880 of JAECUM010008330.1, read as the reverse complement.
TGTGATTTTACTGAGATTGTTTGATAACAAATATATATGTTTCTTTGTTGTACCTATCCAACTTCGATACCGATACGAGGATGCTGCTCAATCCACAGCTTTCTTGAATCACTTTCTGCTATCAGAAGGCAAGTGCTCTTTCTTTTGCATTCCATTTATTACGACCCACTGGCACCACTGCATCATGACTTCGCTAATATGTAAGCAGAAAAGATCAATACCATCTTTCTCTTACACCTATACAAATAGTAACCTGCTCGAAGTGATCACCCTGTATAGTTCCCAAAAACAAGACAACACTCCACAACATGAATACCAAGAGAAACATTTATGCTGGCTACCCAAGTGTGACTAGTCTGGCAAGCAAAAACTATGGGTTACGGTCATTTCAACAGTGCCACAGACATTGAAGTTTACAAAGTTGTGCCAAATCACTTCCCATTCTATCTATAACTTATAAGATTATGCCAAACATCAAAGAGAAGTGTATATTAACTCGTCACAAATCACAGATTACTTAATAACATTGTGAACTCAGAAAAAGCATGTTTTTCACAGAATTTCTCACAAATTTTGACGTCTATATTATCTGCATTGGAACATTGAATTTCAAACAATGAACCAGTTCTTTGGCAATTTAGCAAGAGTCCCTGTCTTGATTTTCATTTCTGCAGTATTGCCTTGTGGGGGATTGATAGGTTTCAACTAAATTTGACATGCAGCTGTATAGTGATTAGCTCTTCCACAAGTCTAATTTCACTCATACTACATTATTGTTTATGGATTTTATGGCATATGAACGCTTAATTTCTCTAAGCTTTGGTTTCCCAACATGTTTCTGGTCTTAAGACCCTGCCAAGCTAATTGTAAGAGTGAGTCATGATGCGATACATCCATCACTAATAGTTCTGGTTTCTTAGGAACTTTCTTGTTTACAGATACCTGGCACCAGAACTTCATCACATACGATGAGAAAGTTTGTTCAGAGATTATGATATTTTAATACCTGTTGCTATTGCATAGCTAGTAGTTGTCCAGAGAGAAAATACCGAACTGAATGACGGAAACTCTGTCCTTCCATTAGCTTGGACCAGAATCTTCCAAAACACTGGATCAGCCCTACATGAGAGCCTGATACATCGGGCATGCAAGAAAGACCCTCTTCATATATTTTTTGAGTAGCTATACCTGTTGCATTCAAAGTTTTTTGTATATCATTCTTTCAGCATCTTTATTTCAGGAACAATGTCTAAGCGCTAAACAAGGTGTGAGTAAGTGTGGCCAAAAGAAGTCTTCTTGGGACAACCCCCACTTGTTTATCCTGTATGCACTGTAAGAGGACAGACAGCTGTCCATTTTGAAGCCTTTGGTCTGACAAGATATGGGATCTTGTGGAGAGTCAATAAACTGACCAAGTGAGGAAGAATACCTTCGCCAGAGTTTTCTGGGTTCACTTTCACTGTGCCCCTCGGGTCTTGGAGACTTCTGTGATTAGTGTTCCCCTCCTAAGGGAAGGTATATATGGGCAGAGAGTGAGTCACACCCTTCCAATAGGGAGGAGCAGCACTGGCCCCATTCTGTGAGCACAGAGACTGAGTCATGCCCTCCAGAGAGGGAGGACTGGAACTTCTCTTTACAGCTAGGATAGAGAGTGAGTTGCACCCTCTCACCTCCAAAAAATTCAGATAGTGAATTATGCCCCCTGCTTCAGGGAGCAGCTCACTCTACTGATCCACAGCTCAGTAAGGGTTGATTGTGAGTCAGCCACCCCCACCCCCCTTAAGCAGGGAGTAGCATCTTTTCAGTTCCAAGGACTCATTTTGGCGACGTGATCTATCATCATGTCCCCTGAGGAACAGAGTGCTCAGATCAAAGTCTGTGGGATCTGAGAATGGCTGTTACTACAGATCTGTGTCATCTGAACAGTCCTGGGTACCGAGCACCAGACATCAGGTACCAGGCACCAGGAGCCAGTCACTGGTTATGGGTCTTTGAAACCCATTCAGTGTGGAGATGGCTATCGGGCCAAGTTCCCTTTCTCTTCAGACTACCTTTTCATCCCATGGGACTGGGAATCAGCTTATAGACACCAGATTAGGGCAGGGGATCGGATCAGCATCCATTTTCCTTATTATTCCTCTTAATCCCTATGAGATGTGGGGGCCTTCCTCTGCAGAGAAGTGGTTTGTCTTTTCCCTACATGCAGCCATTGACTTCTGGACCTGGATCTTACCCACATAGCAGTGAGATCATGTGGGCTGTAGACCTACATCATCTTACGAGGTTAGGTCTTAAAAGAGGGAGGGGGATAGACCATCCCCCAAAACACTCTTGGCAGGTGAGCACACAGACCACATCTTTAATCAGTTTATTATCTGCACATGAGGAGTTTCAAGATCCCTGCCATGTCTCACTCTAAGCAGAGGGACATTGGGTCACATAGATCTGCTTCCCAGGGAAGAGTGCAGGATGAAGATGTCCTTTCAGTCCTCGTTGAAGACCATGAGTTTGACTCAAATAAGGCAATTGGGGTACCCCCTCCCTTTGGGTACCCTACCCTTTCTCAACCTTCAGTTAAGGAGGCAGAGGAGGAGGAAAACTGGTTTATTGGTAAAGTGGCAAATGAGGTTTACCTCCTCTTGGCTAACGATCTGTGTCCCAAACCTTCAGGTTCTGGTGACTTCAAAATATTTTCCAGCTTAGAAAAACTTTCTGGGTCAAACTCTTGACCAGATTTCTTGCTCCTTCCTCACTCAGTCATGTTAAGGGAATTTTCTTAAAGGTTTAGCAAGGGCCAATCTTTGCTAGACAAGGTGGGGGGGGGTGATCTATCCTTCCCTCTATGCTATGACCTTTGTTAGTTGCTTCTAGCTACAAGGTTCATACTCCTTGACCCACTAAAATTCCCACTTTGTATGCTGAAGCAGCTGAAGTGGGTATTTCTATGGAGAACTGGGCTCACCTTCCATTGAAAATACTGGAATCATTAGAACAAATGGCTTGGTCATAGTGACCATGACTTCACATGCCGACCATTTTTAAACAACCTCGTTTATTCTGTTGAAGGAGGAATCTGTTGCCATTGGTTCTCCATCATTTGTTGGAAGCAGTGACAAAAACTTCTAGGCATGCATTGGCCTTGTCCATAGCCTTGTGAGCAGAGCTTCTCTACCTTGGCAAGGAATTGGCATTGGACACTTCCAAGGTCTTACTAGAGCACCTTAAGAACCTTCTGAGGTCGGTCCCCTTCCCTACCCCAGGAAGCTGACTCTTCAGAGGATCTCTTCAGTGGCTACACAGGATTTGAGAGACCATCAACATCGGTCCCTTGCATCCACTTCTGGCTTATTGAAACCAGCAAAGAAACAAAATCATCAGGACTGCTTTCAGGGCCCATCAGCTAAAGTCTTTAAAGCCAGGCAGCACCTGTCAGGGTAACAACCCTATTTCAGTGCTAACACTTGGCAGGTGGGCTTAAGAAGGGCATGCTCCAAAAGCCCAGGGAAGAAATTCATAAGGCCGTCAGCCTTTCCTAAGGACAAGTGTGGACGGTCCTAAGGGCTTTCTCCCTATCCTACAGACCATACTTCTTTTCCTAAAGTTCCTGTTGTCACTAGACTAAACCATTTCACAGGCTTGGTCAGGCACAACAGTCAATGATTTGGTCCTTTCCATTATAAGAGATGGTTACTGGCATCAGTTCTGGGACCCCCATCCTCTAGTAAGGCTCTCCATTTGCTTCCGCCATTAAATTTTGCCCAGTTAAAGGAAGAGGTCCATTCCCTTCTTCAGAAGAGTGCAGTAGAGAGGGTGTTTAAAGACCAATTTCTGCCTTCTATTCCTGTATTTTCCAGGTTTCCAAGAAAGGGGCAAAGTTTCATTTAATTATCAACATTTCCTCCCATATCAGATTTATGCTGGAGGAGCCAGTCAAGCTGGAGACCACAGCCTCAGTCAGGAATGCCATAGGACCTGGTGATTGGGCGATTTCCGATCTTCTGGATGTGTACCTTCACATTCTTATCTTTCTTCCACACAGTTTACCTCCGATTTTGTATGGATGGGGATGTCTTCCAATTCTTAGCACCCAAATCTTTTACCATGGTCATGGGAGTAGTTGCAGCCCATTTAAAGTCATTGGATATCCCAATCCTCCACTATTTTAATGATTAATTGATCTACAATGGCAGTCTAGTATACCTCAGACTTAACCTGTCTTGATGTTATCCATAGTGACAAGGATTGGTCTTCTAGCAAACTTATAGAAGTCAGAGCTAGATCTGTCTTAAGATTTTGTCTACATGGAGATGAAATTTTGTAGCAGACTGAGGGTAAAGTCCAGATTCATCTGGACAGAACAGACAAGATCCTGTTGCAGTTAGTGATGCTGATAGCAAAGACCAAGTTTTCAGCTTGTCTTCTTTCTCTCTGTTGAGGACCCAAAGGCCACAATGGACCATTGTCCCCTAGGCAGGCTTCACTTGTTTCCACTCCAGTTTCTATTTTTACCAGTTTGAAAACCCAACAGGGACCTTTTGAATGCTATGATTTCTATTGGTTGGGATTTCCACTGACATCCAAATTGGTGGACAAATTGGGACGGGTTTCTGGTCGGAGTCCCCATGCATCCCTGGAATCCACCTCTTCGTTTTTGTCAGTTTCATTGTAGGTGCTCATCTAGAGCCTGAGGGTTTATGGGATTCTTCAGGGCTTATGGATGGTCTCAGGAAGAATCTGCTCTCCACATTAACAGTTTGGAAATGAGGGTGGTGTTTTTAGGCCTTCAGGGGTGTGTCCAGCAAATAAGAGGTTGTTATGTGATGGTCTCTGATGACAACACATTGGTGGTTGCATAACTTAGGAGACAAGAGGCACATGTGCACCTTCTCACTTCATGGAGGTTTGGAGCCTCCTTCAATGGACAGTTTCAGAAGGAATATTTCTTCGAGTGCACCACATTTCCAGTAGAAGAAACATTTTGGTGGACAGCCTGTCCAGGAAATGGAAGATATTTTTTACGGAATATTCTCTCCAACAATGCTTAGCAGATTCCTTGTTCCATCTTTCAGGAACAACTTTGGTGGACTTGTTTGCCATCAGACCAAGCAATTAGATCTTCTTTCATGTTACCCTAGTCCCTGACCATATGGCCTAGGCAGTGGATACCTTTCAGCCTGAGGTGTGATGGTCTGTTGGCTTACACCTTCCCACATTTCAGGATGATCCCACAGGTCTTTCAACAAAGTTGGGCACTCCATGGCCTGCCCATCTGTGGCCCCAATGATCATAGTTCAGTGATCTTCTTGATCTGCTGGTAGACCATCCCAGGACCTTACTTCATAGGAAGAATCTTTTGTTGCAGCTCAAGGGAGCTCTCCTACACAACAGTCAACAGATTCTCCTCCTTCACACTTGGCTCATCTCCAGTGATGTCCCTCCAAAGAAACGTTTTATAGCCAAGTTGCCAAGTCCATCATTCAGTCCAGGAGAAGATCAACCTCCAAGGTGTATGGTGCCAGATGGAGAATCTTTTTTGTTTGGTGTAGTGGAAAATGTGTCAATCCTAGCTGCCTCTCTGTGAGTGCAGGGGACAATTTTCTTCTCTCCCTTTTTGAAGATAAACAATGTTCAGTTTCTACAATTAAGGCCTATCAAGCAGCCCTTTCCAAGACACGAAAAGTTTCAAAAGGCCCTGCCATCCAGATGGATTCTCACTTTGTGTGTGTGTGTGTGTGTGTGTGATTTGGATTTTTAACATAGCTTTAACAATTTTTCAGTCATATTGCTACGATGTCTGCAGTGAGGCTGTTTATAGTGATGTCTAGCACTGGGGCATCATGCCGCAGACATGTAGCATGATGTCCCACCCAGTCACATTATCCTGGCACCAGGCCGACCAGTACTAACACTAACCTCTTAATGCTGGGCATCAAGCGAGGCAGCTCACTTTGCAGACCTGATCAGATATTTCAAATGGCTGAGACGAGAGCCTCGCTGTATAATGCAAAAATGGAATCTCTCATTTGTCTTGTGGTATCTAAATAAACCTGCCAATGAACCTTTGTGTGAAGCTTCCTTTGAGAATCTTACCCTCAAGATGATTTTCTTGCTCACCTAAGCATCTGCGAGACGAAGGAATGAGCTGCCAAGCCAATCTGTTGACCAGGGCTGTATCATGTTCAGTTTGGATTATGAGTAATTTTCTCTCCTTTTGCCAGCCAGGTTTTTTTTTTTTTTTTTTTAGGAGGAAAACAGCTTCCTTTAGGAGTTCCATTCCTGACTGAGCTTACCAGTCTCAGTCATATCCGTGCTGGGGATGGTTAAGATAGACTTTTATATGCAGTTAGGGCTTTTCAGTTTTACTTGGCAGCTTTTAAAAGGAGAAGGAAGGGTAGGAAACATCTTTACCTACCCTTAACGGTTCAGTTTATACTTAAGCTTCCACCATTTTTAGATGGTTGCATTAACTATTAAGAGAGCTTACCTGTCCTTTACTGATAGGGACCTATCCTTTATGAAAATTAAAACCCACGAGGTTTGAGCCATTGCTGCTTAATGGGCCTTTCAAACTCGTTCATTTTTGGAAGATGTGATGAGAGCCACATTTTGGCATGTTCACACCGCTTTCTCCACCTTTTACCTTTGCTTGTTAGTTCAACGAAGCGAAGGCATTTTCTCACTGGGCCCAATCATCACTGCTCAAAAAGCGGCCAATGCAGACCCCCATCTCGCAGTACTCTCCTTCTTTCCTGTGTGGGTGAGTATTCCTTGTGTTCATTTTTTATTTGCCAATTTTGTGATCATCAGACCTCCCACCAAACTGACAAATTCGGCAATGCAGAACAACTGGAATGATATTACCATAGCTGCCAACCCTCAAGGTTCGCAGTTAGTGAAAATAGGGATAAAAATTCGTGAATTTTGACATGAATTCGTAAAGCAATCTTCGAGTCCGGGAATATTTGTCGGAACAAATGTTTAGCATGGGATCCAGCTGATAAATGTTGATTGTGTTCAACAAGAAAACTCACAATGTTTCAGTATTGGTAGCTTGCAGGTCTTCCGTCGATGGCTTAAAATATTCCAGAGCTGAAATCTGCTGGAGTTCTTAATTTTCCCAACCTCTATGTGCCTTTTGCTACCAGTGTATTTCCTCACATCGTCTCTGCCACCATGCCCAATGCTAAAATTTGTGGCACACTGTGTACAAAAAGCATGATGTATATCGGTGTTTGATGGCTGAATGCACAGCCAGTTTTTGGTATATTCCAAACTAAACTTCACTTTTTGTGCAATACATTTCTTCTTCCTTGGTGGTGAAAACATTTTCAACATCGATGCCGAATGGTAATTCAAATCAATATTGGTGGCGCATGCCCGGAGCAAAATTCTGGTTAGGCCCAGTTTTTCTCAAAAGCATTTGTAAAACTACTCTTATACATATAGATTCAAATACGCTAAAATGCTTGCTACCGGGCCAACTGTATCAATCAGCTATAGTTCTACTAATCTTGCGACCAGGAATACCAGACCGTTTCGGCAACTGCCGATATCACAGCTAGCACTTAATGGGAAATCAGTTATTTTATTAAAGATTTAAAATAATTGAGAATCGGGGAATTTGTGATTTTTTTTGCATGCGGCGTGAATCGCTGAAAAAGTCGTGAAATTCACGCCAAAATCGTGAGGGTTGGCAGCTGTGTATTACTGATATTAAAATGTAGTTTTGGAAGGGGGTGGAAATAAAACTAATTTTAATGATGCAATACTTACATGTTGCTATTGCCATATTCTCTGCTTCCTCCCTGCCTTGACGTTCCACTTCAGGATTCTTCCTCATATATGAAAAGGGTTTTTTATGCATCCCCACTGAATAGGACTTTCCCGAAGGGCTGGTCCATTGTTCTGGAAGATTCTGGTTCCTCCTAATGGGAGGATAGAATTTCCATTGTTCAGAAAAGTACAGTAGTAGCAGGTAAGTAGTACACCATTAAAATTAGTTGTACCCCCCATTACATTTTTATTGATTCTTTTTATATTATAACGAACAGTTGCCAGAATAAATATCACATTGTTTTTTGGAGTGTGATATCTGAAAGGTTCAAATGAAAACTGAAAAGAAATCAACAAACAACATACCTGCATTACATAAAGGCATCATTAATTTTTTTCAGTTCCAATTGCATCTCCAGCAAGTTTCGGTTTGCTGTATTAAAGATCTTCATTTTATTGCATGTAACATGCTTTGCAATCATGGATATGTAAGTTATTAACATTATCATATAGAACTTTGTCCATTATGCCAGACATTACAGGCAGGCCCGACGCGTGGTGTTTCTCGTGTGTGTGTGATGAATGTTTGGTGTCTTTCCAAAAATTTTTTTCGAATAAGTTGCAAATAAAATGAACAGGAAATGAAAAGGTGCCTGTGTGCTTCATGTACTTTGCACACACACCCAGCCGGGTCTGATTACAGGCAAGGCATCTAGTTAGGCAAACATCTATAGCATTTATGCTGCACTAATAGTTAGTTCATGAAGGCTGTTCCTCACATACTGATTTTACAAAACATATTAATGCAATGTTTGTTCCATTCTTTGAGTTTACTAATTATCTTTTATATTGCAGGAATAACCATTAGAAAACCAGAGACAAATATAAATTATCGAACTGGAGAGTTGCATCAAACAGCAAATTACGTTTATAATACAGCGGATTGCATTGGCAAAGGTTCAGTTGCTTTTGTATATTTTGGAAGGCAGAAGGTAAAAGCACTTTCTTTAATGATACTTAATAATTATTTTGAAGAGGACAAATATTTATTTGTAGTTTTTTAAAAATGCACACAATATTTTTGACATGCCCTAATGAATTATTTTCCTTTTGAAAATAACCCTAATATGCAGTGGTTGATTTAAATGGGTTTTAGTTAAACCCCCTTTTTCCAGTTAAAATGGTATACATTGCACTAAACAAATTTGGGAAAGTTGGCTATTTTACTCAAAACAAACTATCTCATTTGCAAAATCGACCATCCACCATAAAAAATAATGGATTCACTCCTTGTGTGTATGTGTGTGAGTGTGTGTGTGTATGTATATATATATATATATATATATATATATATATATGTATATGTATCGCATGTAAATTGGCAAAATTACTATTCTTAATTGGTGTGTTCCACAGAAGCATTTTGCTCATAAACATAGTTGATCTATGATGTGATAGAAATATCCTTGCAGACAATAAAATGTCATTTGATAGTTTTTGAATTTTGAAAATAGCCATAATTTTCACAAAATCTGGTTTATTAAGATATAATGAATATTGACATTTATTCAATAGTTTAAATACTTAGTGCAAGAATGTTATAGCCTTAAAACTTCCTTCTTATGATGTGATGTCAGTGTGTGTTTCTTCTTCATGAAGTTCATTCTTTTGCACATGCAGTGGAACAGTATGATGTGCATCCCACATAGGCTCCACCTTCAGAATGTTCATCATTTCTTTGATGTAGTTGTAAAGAAACACTACTGCATAATAAAAAAAATATATAATTCCAAGAAACTCAAAAGGAGTGTTGTCTTTGTAAAAACACAATTTTCTGCCTCATAAAGTACATGTGAAAGATAGATAATCTAGGTCAAACTTCCAGAAATGAAATGTGGCAATGGTGCTTTTGAGTTATTTAAATAGTGGACAGGAATAATTTATACATATTTGAACAAATGTGACTGTTTGTTGTAGAAGCTCATGATTCCATGTAAACAGAAGATTAGTGCAGTTATACATCCAATAAGAAGAAATGTGTTTTGTGGAAAATCTGCATGTGCAGATAGGGTTAGTTTGATCAAGAAGACAGAGGAAGAAGAAATAGAAGACAGTAGAAAAGATAAAATGGAGCCAGATACTTCTATCCTATATGGAAATTGGCTTAAAGTAAGATGATGAGAGAATGAGGGTCATCTCAGAAGCAACGCTTGATTATTAATGATCAGGATGGTACCATTATTTCCAGTCGATGCTGACTGCGAATTTAAATCTCAGTGATATTTTATATAAATGACAAAGGAATGGATATGCATTCAATATAATGGATAAGATTATCATGATGAGAAAATAACGTGGAGAGCAAAGGCATAAATATATACTCTCATTCTTTTGAATTTGACCTTTGAGTGCATGACAGCAGTGCATACTGTCTACATAAACGGTTCCTAATGTCATTAATATAGCTTAATTCAGGAAACTGTATTGTTACTGTTAAATGGCTATTCAGTTGCTTTACTTAATGTTTCTTTGCTGTGCAATGTATGGAATGCAAATGCATTCAGCAGGGTGTCATACTTAAAAAATTTGTTTTAGTTTGTATTCCTTATTCATTGTCTTTTATTTCAGGTATCACATCACATAATTTGTGTTTAAAACCATTGTTTATTATGAATATTAAAGCCTGTTTAGCAGAGGCCTGGCAGTGATTCTCATATATTAGAATCCACACCATTCTGTATGTTTACAATTATTGTGAAGTTCATCTTTGCTAGCCAAGGTTCAGATAACCCTATCTACACCTTGGCATATCGAGCAGATATTTCTGTGCTTCGGGTCTGTGAATTTCATTGGATGTGGTGCCAAGCTACCGCATCCAATCAAAATTAAGTTGTTCAAATTTGAACACTGTTCCTACGTGATTGAGACAAGGGGAGCGCACAACTTGAATGGACTAATAAATAAGCAATTTTCCAGTGACAGTCCATGTTTGCACAAATACTTTTCACTCAAATATACCTGTACATAGTCATACTTTCGATGTTAAACTTACAAAGTATCCATTTTAGATCAATTCTCAGCACCATTTTCGGCCAATGTACAATGCACCACACTATTGGTTAGTTTGCATTACATACTAAGGGAGGCAATACATGAAATCCAGTAGATGTTGCTAGGACAAAGCACCATAGCTGTTCGATCCGCCAAGGTGTAGATAGGGTTATCGGAACCTTGGCTAGCCAAGATGTGTGAAGTTAGATTACTAGTTAACTGTTATGATGAAGAATTCTGTGTATATATTTACCCGGATCAGATCTATATTTTACCTACTGAGCTTCCAATTTAGTTTTCATTTCACAAAATACATTTAAATTTGTGATCTTGGAAAGAGGAAAGTGATGTGTTTGCAGTGTTGCTGTCCAATGCCATAATATAGATAATAATTTCAGTATCATAAACTTATCATCAGTAGGGAAGAAATCAAATCTTATGGTTTACCAACAGTAGAACTTGGCTATTACAAATTCTATGTAATCAGCTACAGACAGTTTGACACAAAAACTACAAACTTTCAAAAGCTCCCCTGTGCATAGGTTGTTATTTGTGGTTTACCTTTTCGCATTCACTACTTGTACCTCCCATCCATTCCTTTTTAGTCAGGATAATTGAATCCAAAATGTACATTTTATGAAAACTTTGAAGACAATTGGTAGATTATATTATTAGGGTAGATGGAAAATAATGTTTTAGCTGTAGTTTTTGTTCGTTATAGTTGTAATGAAAGTATACTTAGTATTGAAAATTTAAAAAAGCCTTGCTGATGTAGTAATGTGTGTGGATTTAGTTATATCATTATAACAAATATAAACGTAAGTAAATTTGTTTTGTGTTTCTCATTTCATGTAAAGCTGTTTTGTAAAAGGTTTACTTTGTCAACCAATCAAACATTTTTTTCCATTTTTTTGATATTGTTTGAAATCTTTTTGTAATTGTCATTGAGAGTCATAATGTTTAAGAAAAAAAATATCAGTGACTTTTATCTCCATTCATCTTTTAAAAAGGTGGGGATTATGTCTCCCTGTCTGTCTGTCAGTCTGTGCCACCATTAGTAATGTAGTGTATCTCCTACGCCATTAAAGACAAAGATTTGAAACTTTCGAATGTGATTTGAGGTAGTCTTTAGATGTATGCAGTGTTTAAAAATTTCAATTATGACTTGTGGGATGGGACCCATGTCTCAGATGTTATTGTCTCGTTTTGTTTTTTTAAAACTCTAAACATTTGAAGTATTATTCATGGAAATCTTCAAGGCCAGGGCCATGACCTAGGCATTGGGCTTTTGGGTTACACTCTTTAGTGCCTGTGGGTATTACTTCCCATGGGTCACAACTTGGAAAATCTTGAGATCACCAGTTTATAACCTTATATTGGTCTGAAGGACATGAGACAAAACTTGACATACTGGTATATCCAGTACAAACAATGGGTCATGGCACGTAGGTTATGGATTTGCCCTAAGTCATAGCTTGGAAATGGTTGAGATCCACACATTCTAACCATATATTAGTTGAAGGACATGAAAAGAAATAAGACACATTTCCAGTACAGACCCTGAAGAATGGAGACTTGCTTTTGGGTCATCACTTGGAAACTGTTGAAGATTCCAGCTGATAACTGTAGATAGGTTTGAAGAGCATGAGGAGACAAAATTAGAGGTGTGTCCAAGACAGACCCAGTGGTTGGGAAATTGACCCTGGCTCATAACATTGAAATGTTTAAGATCTCCATCGTAGAACTATATATATTTAGCACACACAGTATATATACAGTGTGACCCCACAATAGCACGCTCCATTACAACACAAATTTGGATATACAGTAACATGATCATGGTGTGGCTCCTGAAATTTCATATGCATGTATTTTTCTTGTGCATGAAAAAATAGTTTTTTCTTTGTAAAAGTACCCAAAAAAATGTGTAAATCGTTTACTATCGTTTTGGGAAAGAAAATATTTTTTCTTCTTCAAAGTATGAAAAATAATGTAAAAAATTTATTCAGGGATTGTGCCAAGATTCACCAATGTCACAAATTGTGATTTTTTCCCCTTATTGGCAACAAAATTTATCATCTGGTGATTTTTTTTATTTTTTTTTGTGACAGCATCGTTGGCTGTTTAAACTTGTTCATATGCAGTTTATGGTTTGGAGTGGAGAGATTCAAATGCACCATGAAAGGAAGCTGCAGACTTGGTTATAAATGCATTGAAATCTATATACTGTTACATAAACAAATGTATTGTTCATATTGACAAACCATCTTAACAGTGCATTGTTATATCATAATCCGCAAAAGAGAAATACATGTTTACAATTTTTCGAAAGATTTGCTCCAGGATCAGATCATACCCTTACCTGTATAAATTGGAAATGTGGTGATATGCAATGTGACGTCATTTACTTAATTCACGTTTTTTTCCTGTATCTCACTTTGGATTACACTAAATTTGATGTTTAGACAAGCAATCATCCAGTGTGAAAACTGTACAACTGACACTGTCTGTTTCTTGAACAAAATGTGGAATCAGAATACTTGGATACTCATGCAGTTTTGTACAAAATCTTTCAAAAATTATTCTGCTTGGAAGTTTTACTGAAACTAAGCTATTGGCAGGATGATGTTTTGTAAATGTACACTTTGGAACTAGAGAGTGTGTTCCTGAAGGTTAAGAGACTGTTCTTAAAGGTCACAGATTATGGTTACATTAAGTGTCCGGTATATAACTCTGAATATGATAGAAGTATTGGTTATAAAAATTGGAAAAGTTTTACATAGATGTAAGACAAGGGTGTAAAACTTGACACTTTTATTGTCCTCATTTGATGGTCAGGGGTGGACATTACCATATTTATTTGGGACTGTAACCTACAAACTTTTAAATAAAGTAATAGGCATAAAACTTGGTATAGCTTTACATCATAATTTGGTGGTACTTTCATGGACCTGTCTGTAAGACATGGTCATGGGTCTCAGGTCAATATAATTTTTTTTGTACATATAAACTGGCACTCTGAAGCTTTTGTTAAAGATCATGGAATGAAATGTTTCCCCTAAAGTGAAAACTTGAGGATGTACAATGTATCTATCATGTGTGTCAATAGCATGGTCCTATCAGCAAGATCAAAGTCATATTATGAAGTATACTCACTCTTTATATTAGGACATGCTAATCTAAAGTCATCAAAGATGGTTTAATTAAACTTATGTATAAATTATAACTTACGATTGTATCTGTTATATTCATGGTATTTTTATCAAGGTTTAGACCATAGATCAACGTTATCTAATTTTGTTTCTGGCCTGTAGCTTAGAAATTCTCAAGGACAGTGAGATAAAAAAGAAACCAAAACATTTTATTCATGCATCATGACCTAAGTTTATTCATGCATCATGACTTATGCTCATGTCACATTGCACACTTTTATGATTCAGTTTGAAAAATCAATGTCATTTTTCATGGTTAGGCTGTAGTTCAGAAGCTGTTCAAGTAATGAAAATAAAATGTTTTGGATGGTGAATCTTGAACCATTATCAAGATCCTGTCTGCAAAGCTAAGGTTATAGTCATCTCATGGTTACTTTCTTGTGAAGTCTTGGCTATAACATAAAACCATTAGGAGTATTTTACATATTGACATTGTGTGACTTTCATATATGAATCTTAGCCACAAAGTTATGGTGACATGCAAATATGCATATATTTCTTGCCAAATTTTGAACTAAAAACCCATAATTACAGGGATGAAACTGAATGTGCTTATATCCATGATAATCTGACAGTGTTTCATATACCACTTTCATGGTTCTGTCTTAAATGTTTACGTATTCAATTTTTTTTTTTTTATCCAGGCCATAGCTCTGAAGCCATTTAAGATATTATGAAGAATGTATGTATGTTGATAAAGAGAGTGTGTTACATACCGTGCTATATGTTATTTCTCAAGGTCAAGATCAAGCCAAGAACACAGGTGGTGTTGTGTTAATTTACCATACGACTATTGATGCAGTTTCTTACAGCTGTCTTAAAATAGGAATATTTTTTGTTAACACATTTTCAGCAAGGCAAGGGGAATTGTAATTATGTGATTTTGTGCATTTTATGGAGGATAACATTTAAACTTCTAAAGATATTTTAATAAAACTGAACCAGTTACATATCATAATTAGTGATATCATAGCCATGACTTCAGTCTCAAGCTTTGTATCACAGCCAGGGAAAATATAAATCAGCACCCACTGTCCATGTACAGGTAAAATATTTGAACTAGTGAAGGTGTATATCTAAATTTGATAGTGTCTCGTGTATTTATAGTCATATCCTCTTCCCCAGTGGTTAAGGTCAAACATAAGGGAAGTCTGTGGCCTGCTTCCTTATCTAGGTTTTCACCTTTGTACAACTTCATGTATTTTGATGAAATTTATACAGTTCCACACTTTATGATGCAGCTGGCAGGTTTGTAGCTCTTAGATCAAGGTTATTGGTAGAGAAAATGGCATGATATAATGTGCTGTGTGGTACTCTTTGTTTTTTGTTACTTCAAGCCGTAATGTAGTGTCACATCTCGAGTTGGTGCTATCTTCAGTATCAGAACTTAGGAATATGAGAACGGTTCCTACATGCTTTTGCCATCAGCCCATATGATATTTATGTGAAATAGTGGGAGCTTTGAGTATGTGCAAATTATCCACCTTTGTCATGTAATTTTTATCAATTTTCTGTACATGGAGCTGTAGGATTATATAGTCAGCAATCCATAAAAGAGATGATCATACAGACATACTGCTTTTGTGGGTATATCTTTCTTAAAATAACTGTCCATTAATTTTTTTCAAGATGACACTAATTTTGTTAACAAAGAACTCTTTGCATGAACATATTTGTGAAATAGGCAAAGAATGTAAGGAGTGTTCCAGCTGGCTAGTGCTTTTAGAAAGTAAGACATGATGCATAGAGTGTCATACATTATTCATTTATCATGAGTCCAGCATGACCTTATGAAGTGACATTTTAGTTCCCATAACAATCAGATCAAAAATACACATTGTCATATAAGGAAATAACTATATCTTATTAAACATTCTGGGAGTATTTTAGACAGGTTCTATTTTTGATAGCTTTCATAGCAACCATTAAAACTCTATATTAATCAGGTAGAAAATACATATTTTCACATCTCTCTCAGAAATACACTGGTAACATTTTTATCAAAGTATTTGGATAAAATATTTTTATTATATCGTAATCTACAAACAAATGTGCATATCTTGGTCTCAATGACAGCCAGGTGCAAAGCATAATTTTAACACCTTCCAAACCATTTCATTCAATGTTAGCTGACTTTCAAGAAATGTTCAGTGTTACGTGTTTTATCTAATGTTATTTCATATAGCCCCCCCCCCAG
Organism: Megalonaias nervosa; assembly: GCA_016617855.1. NCBI lineage: Eukaryota > Metazoa > Mollusca > Bivalvia > Unionida > Unionidae > Megalonaias > Megalonaias nervosa. The sequence goes on along the minus strand of JAECUM010008330.1, from coordinate 39,647 downwards.
CAAACCAAGCACATTTAATATCAGCCAGGTAGAAACTTGTTTTAATATTTTAAAAACTATTATGGCAATATAAGTCAAACTTTACATATAAAAGAAATATCTTTTTTATTTTCTACAGTTGATATATGTATGGAGAACAAGAAACTGTCTGCTAAGGGACCAACCAATTATTTTGGCAGAAGGGAGGGGAGTACTTGGAGCTATTTTCAGACTTGAAATGTTTATGTTATGTTACCTCAAGATTGTTAATTTTGTTCAACTTATATAATTGGATATAATATGTTCATTTTCCACAAATTAGGGCAAGATTATTTAATAAGCTATCTGAAGGCTGGAAATTTGTAGTTTTAGGTTTCTAAATTTTCTACCACCCCACCCTCCACTAAAAATTAAATGGGCAGTCCTTGAGCTTAGTGCAATCAGGAGAAAACTCCCTGAACCGTGTTTAACCTACAGATTACTATATTTTTTTTACTGTTATTTCAGTCTAAGGTTAGTGAGCCATACTTGTTTTTTAAAAGTATGTTTCATTTATCCCTTGATAATTATCTTCATTTTTTGGAAAGGAGTCAAGAGTTACGACTTGTTCAAAATATTTCAACTTATAATTTCATGCCATCATGTTGGCGGCATATGAGATTTACTTTGTCCATCTATGTCTGTGGATCTGTCTTGTTTCTCCTTAAACTCATATACAGCTTCACTTATTAACATTAAACTTGCACTATGGGTGAATTTGGGATGAGTATGTGTGTGTACTATATAAATAAGCAGATAGAGAGCTCATCCTTTTGTTCTTTCTTTCACAAGAGAGAGAGAGAGAGAGAGAGAGAGAGAGAGAGCTGTGATAATCTCAACTTTCAATCAGTCACACTTTGAGATGACCCCCATTATCACATTACACAAAAAAATACTTCCTTTATCCACTGCTTTAATACTGCTTATAAAAACTGTTTTACTTAAGGGTAGTACATTACTATGTATTCAAGCCATTTCATCCCATCAGCAACAGCAATGCATAGTCTTTTATTAGTATATAAATTAATTTGAAAGTATAAACATTCACTCCGATGCCGTTTATGCACGATTACTATTTTGATTTGTTATGTGATCATATTAGAGTAATCAAGCTCTATTTTTAGGCAAGGAAAGCCCTATGTATATCGAAGTTTGGATGTCTTTAAATGCAATTTTTAGCTTTATTTGATTGAACATGAGCTTAGTTTAAAATTTTTGTACATTTTGGTAATAACACTGCAATGGAACTACTTGTATAGTCATGCACCTTTTTATTTGCTTTGTAAATATTTGTTAGCTAAAATATATTTCAATTATTTATTTATTGAGATTTGTTATTATTTTAATAACTAGTTGTAATTTTGCATTCAAAGGCATATTTACCATATACAAATCCATTATTGTCAATTTTGTAAACTTAAAAAAATTCACAGAAAAAATGTCTAAATCATGGTTAGCTGAAATATACTTATTTGTCAAAATTTGGCAATACATTCACTTTTTCAGTCCATTTTTTAAATGTAGATGCCATGAATAAATAATCCAGTTGAAATGTCATGCAGACTACAAATCTGATTACCTTGAGAGGGGTTCTTGAGAATGACCTGAAGTTCAAGATTTAATGTTCAGAACCTGTAATCTTACCCATACCGTGTAGCTAATAAACAAAACTTAACTTTTAATCTAATTAGTACTTCCATTTTTTTAAATATATATCCTCCCCACTGTTTTGTGGATAAGATAATTTGAATTAATTTAAGAGTAAGAAATTGTACAACCTTATTACTTAAGTTGTGTTAAAAACAAACTTGCTTGAACTGAGTCTAAACAGAATTGTTGGAGTTCTTTAAAATCAAAGCATTTATCTTTCCTTGGTCCAGCTGGTGGGGCATTATGTAACTGTTTTATCAGGCATCAAATGATGAACACAGATACCACTCTTCGCCAGCATCAACACTTTCTATCTTACATTTGATTTTATTTTTGGGAAGTGATATATAAATTTGTGCTATATATTTCATAATGAGATATTGAAATGTATCAGTGGAAGAAAAATAATGTCGCCACAGTAATGATACTACTTTAATTACCACAGTGGTGATATCTCTTTTGGAACTACTTTCTTTTCCCATTATATCTGTCCTTGTGTATGTTATTAAAACCTGTATTTCCAGATTTAGACCTATTTCATTTTTTTTCTTCTTTCCTTCTCTCTCTCTTTCCTTCCTCTTTCTCCCCATCAGGATGAATAGATCTTAAGACTGTTGACCATCTATTGTAGTATTCCTTTATGTAATTAATGAGAAGGTGCCATCAAGAAAGTCTAAAAATGAACCCCAAACAAGAAAAAGTAAGCTTCAAGCATTAACTTGTTATGGTTAGTTTACCACATGAATCATAAATATTATTGGAGACTGAACTCAAATTTCCAGTTGCTATTCTATATTTTGTGTCATCCATACAGTATCATATACCTGTTGCGCTCAACAACAAATGGTACACCTTTTAGAGAAAAAATATTGATTACATATAGTAATAGGATTATATAAGTAGTGATTTTAACTGTCAGCACAATCGTAATCATGTCTGAAAACAACAGAGAAAAGCAGGCATTGATTAGTGTTGATTGCAAACTGAAATAAGGTGACATTCAAAATTTGGGTGCAGTGTCTGCTCCCAAAATAGACTGCAAGCTTGCCAACACAAAAATTCACATCTAAATGCAGAAATTAAAACGAAAAACTAGCAACCTAAATCTTACAAGTAAACTCACAGTAGTTTAAATGTTGTTTAATGATGTTATGCTCTGATATCTGTTGACTGTTCTGTTATGTTATAGGGCACCCCCACCCCAGCAGTGTTGACTGTACCAATCTGTACAAAAAATGTGTTAAGGAAAATAAAGATCTCTTCATTTTCATATGAAAACATTTATTACTTTGACAAAGTACAAGCATTATCTGCACAATCTAAATTTATAAAATGTCCTTGTTATCGTAAAATTTTGTCATTTGTTATCGATGTATGCAGCCATTAACTGCATAGACACATAATGGAGAAAAATCCATGATGGCTTTTGCCTTTCAAAAATATACATTTTTTGGTATATATGTGGAAATATTTCACTTGTGACAAAACAATGTTTACACTTAATTTGTGAAATATTTCCATATATCTACTCAAACAACATAGACATCCTCAGAAACTTTCTAATTTGATATTATAAAGTTGTGGTAAGGTAATCTTATTAGAAATATTACCTTATGAACAGACTCTTTGCATGTTGCTCTGTCTTTCAGGAAACTGGAGAGAAGGTGGCAGCTAAAGTCCTATATTCTGATTTGTTACATCGCCGAGATTTATTCATACATCAAGGAAAAGGAGCACTTTCGACTTTGAATCATGAAAATGTAGTTAAATTCCTTGCTTGTGAAACAGAGGCAAGTACATTATATGTCCTAAGACTCTGTCCTCAATTTGCTTCCTGAGAATGATAGGATAGAATCTTGTTCAAATGAAATTCTGTTCAGGCATGGTTATGCAAATGCCTTTTGGTGATAACATTTTTAATTGGAATCTGATTGAAAAGTGCCATGACATTGTTTGTTCAGGATCCCTACTGCGAAATTCTCAGAAGGTCCCATCTTAATAGAATGTAAACAGCAACAGAACAGACCAAAAGTTTGATGATTTTAAGCTTCTTTTCCTACAAAAGTGGCATATTTCCACTGAAGTTTTGAGGGAATTGCCATTTATGGTCAAGTATGGCACTGGTGCCTGGAATGGCATTCCTGCAAAAGAAAGTTTTATGCCATTAATATATAGCATAGGCCAAGATGCTTTTTGGTCCCTGACATGCACAAAAGAGTGGCATGTCTCCATATGGAGGGATGCCACATAGACCTTTACAGTTTTATGTAATAAAACATTGCAAAAGGGTGTTTTCCTATTATTGCGGTTGATTCACTGGGTTGGTGCCTCCACTGATCATAATACACTTTGCATTCAACCACCACTAGTTCCTGGGGATGAAACGAAACACTAGGAATTCCAGAGGTAATTCAGATTATACATGCAGTTAGTCCCAGAGGGTAAAGCACATGGCAACTGCTTGTGCTTATGTAATCAGTTTTTATTAATGACCCATCACAATGGACTTTCATAATAGAATTAATTAAAGCTAACGGTTAACTCCAGTTAAATGAAAAAAACAAATCAGTTTGAGTGGGAGACTCAACCACACAGTGGACTGTAGACCTCATGTCTGGCCAGGATTTTCCAGTGTTCAGGTTGCTAGGTCTAACAAAATTATTTAATTATCAACATGTAAACTGTTTTAACAAAACTATTACAGCTAATATACCCAGTCAGCTTAAACTGTTAATAAATAGTTTGGCAAAATATCGATAAATGTAGTAAGTTTTTAAAATAATCTGTGTTATTTGTTCATTCTGACATGAAGTATCCACACTAATTTGAAGCTCTTGTCACTCCAAGTCAGGAGCAAGTCTGACTTCTTTACAGTGAATGTTTGAGTACATACATTAAATTTCCTCTGGGTATGCACTATTTGATTATATGCTTCGGAAACCCTGTTGTTAGAATAGAAGGATTCATACAACACTGATGGTTCTGAGGATTAGATAGATATAGATAAATTGATTGTAATGCTCACTTGAACACAAATAGTGTCCTGATTTCCATGTGCACATGATTTCTAACAAAAAGGTGAAGGTTTGGCAGAATGGAAATGTGAGCAGTAGCAATGTTAGTTCATGATTTTCTACTTCTAACATGCATGCATATTCAATATGTTCTGTAGTGCATGAAGAGGCTACCATATTTTCAAATTCACTAAAAAGGCATGGGTAAATATACGCCATTTTGTGATCCCAATATTTTCTTATTCTGTTCTCTGTGTGTATGTGTTGGGGGGGGGTGCACTGGGGATAGGGATAGAGTCAAAAGCTCTCATTTTGATGGTTCTATCATTGCTGTCATTTCGACAGACACCACACAGCCTATTATGGATTCTGAGTGAGACAAGTCCTGATCTCGAAAAATTTGGCTCTTCCAAGGACTATTGATTTTTTTCCTCTTTATAGATTACAGCCAAAGTGTATGCCTTGTATATGTCATTTTTCATGGTTGTGTATTTGTAAACATGACTTTGGAGTCGTGTACAGTCTTAGATATGTGGTATGAGATTGTGTTGTGGTTTGTAACAGCCAGGATTTGGATTTTATCATTTATTTTGTCTTTCATGGATACTTGCAGGCTGATATAATTTTCAACTACAGTAATCAGACTGCAGCTTAAAGATGCATTCAGATGGTTTTCACATTGGGACATATTGTTGACAATATTTCAATCCAGGCCACACCATTTCCCAGAAGCACAACCATTATTGCGGTGTCATCACCATCCACAGTGTTTATTGCATGTTGGTACTTTTGTACATAGTATGCTGCTGTTCAGCTTCTGCCCATAAAGTAGTTTATCTTGCAAGTCAGTTTAGGTGAAAATCTTTTGGGTTTTAGATTTTTGGGTATAGCAACATTAAAATTCCACTGTGCAAAGTGCAGTATTTCAGTTTAATCGATCTGGAAGCGCTAGATGGATAGTTCTTTTGCAGCACACAACTTGAACATATCACCCTGGTGTCCTTGAAGATGACAACAAGGTTAAAGAATCTGTCAGTTTCCTTGATCTCATTAAAATCAGAAATGGCATGGTCTTCAACCTGCCCATAAATGTGCTCTTCAAGGTAACAGAGTGCCTTGTGTCTGCAGTTTTAGTGAATGTCTGGTATATTTTTTACTAATGTGATGCAGCAGAACATATCTATTTGGAGATCACTGTTGTTTAGACAGTTGAGTCTAGTGGTAGATGGCACTGCATACTCCATTTGAAAGGTTTTAGCCCAGAATGTTTTGCCAAATACCATGTCAGCATTAAAGTAGTAAATGCACCTGTGACAGTCAGGTGGTAGTTCTTTCAGCTGCTGTTCTGATAGTGAAAGTGCAATTGCTTATAACTCATCGTGGGTTGGTTTAGGGAGCTGTGGGAGGCCCTTGGGTTTAATGTCTCTCTGCTTTGTACTCTTGTTCTGTCCCAATCTGAACCGGTTGGCACAGATACTCTTCCACCAGTGGTTTGCATTTCTTGTCGATGTCAAGCATTTGTTCTGCAAGCTGCACCAAAACTCTTTCATCGGGATTGGCAGGTGGCATCAGTGATTTGTGTTCCTTGTCTTTGTCTGGTTGCTCTGTTTTACTTTTCTTGAGAGCTTTAATTGCTGAAGCCAACGATGGTCAGAGTTGCTGATTATACATTGATTTTAAGGCTCTTACATGGAATGGTGTCATCAATGGCAAACATAGACACATAGCTAATTGTAAAGCTTTCATAAAAGGTGCTATTTTTTGACTGACAATTGCTAACTATATTTACATGGACCACAAGTGTTGCCCACTATAAGTTATCTCTGTGCTCATCAAGATGAATGAAGTAAAAATGGTGCCCGGAACTGTTATTGTCCTTGTTTTTGCTAAATGAAAAAGCACCAACTTTTTGAAGGTCTTGCATTGATTCCCATTGATAAAAACTTGATGGATTTAATTATGTAACCCCACCAACTGATGTGATTCTGTCTGCCTCAAGTATACTACTGCTATGTCTGGTACCACCTGACGAGTGCCACCTTGGTAGATATAACAGTGGTTACTGACCAACCTAAGTGAACTGGCTATGAAAAACACATGCTTTCAAGTCTGGAAGGCAGGCTATAAGTCAAAATAGGATGTTAGTATGTACGTCCTGACTGCAACATTGACTAATGAGTCAGGTAAGCCGTAAGTAACAAACTTCAGTGTGGCGGCATCCTGTGGGTTGATTGGGATATGTATCTTTGTAATAAAGTTATTTTTCGTTATCATGCAGCATTGCAGAACATGTCCAGGTTAATGGTGCAGTTGCCATGAGCTGAAAAGTTGGCTTTAGTTGTATACTTGGAGAGGTCACCACTTGGGGCACTGCCTCTTGAAATAGCAGAGCATCCATAATTATCTACAGGCATGTTTGTGTTTAAGCTAGAGTTGTTTCTAGCATTTTCATTGGCACAGGTGAGTTTGCACTACATGCCTGCCTTCAATTTAGTGTCTGAGAAACGATAATGCCACTTCAAAGTTATTTTGGTGTTGAATTGTGCACAAGCACCTGTAGCAGCACAATTGACAGGTGGCCACATAATGGCCCTTCAGCCTTTTTTTTTTACTGGATTGTGAAGTAGGTCAGCAGCAGTGACAGGAGGTTGCATGTCCTTGCTCTGCCAAGATGCCAAATTATTGGAGACCTCTCAAGGTTGTATGAGTCAAAGTATAGAGAAAATTGGCTGGCATCACACCAAGTGTTGCGCAGTAAATCTCACAGTTTTCTGAAGTTGAGGTTGATGATTTTGGCTTCATCCCACTGTACCCAAGTAGGCATACTCGATCGTTGTACATGTTGATGTCAGGGAAATGCTTTAAGGACTGGGCCGACCACAGAAATTAAGGGTTGGAGGGAGCAGGAACGCAGGTACATATAGTAATTACTCCCTTGAAAGAAAGACCACCAGCCATGTTGACTATACTGAATGCTGCTGTTTTGCCAGCAGCTACCAGAGTTGGAATAGCAAGGGCAAAAAGGGGCAGGATGTTGCTGTCTTTCTGCATGTCTTTCAAGGCTGAGGTCAAAAGTTTAAGGTAGATGCCACAGTTTACCTTACAGATGGCTTTGAGATGCTTGTTCTGTGTGGTTGTTTTGGTGGGTGCAAGCACATAATGATCACCACCAAACTTTAGGGTGACCCTTGACTGACCCTCATAGCGGCAGTAACTTTTTCGATTTGGCCTTTGGAGAGGGACACTAGTTTTTTCTTGTATGACATGCTGTACTGCGAGTGTATGTAAGAGTTGGCTGTGTCATTCAGTTGGTGTTTCCCACAAGGATGGCAATGACATTTTTGTGCCAGCCAGTGCCTTTAAGTAGCATCATTTTGTTTGACAGGGTGACAGCATTGCCACTCCTCCTGAATGGATGACTGTATCAAAACAGGGTTTCCCCTGAAAAACTTCCTATGATATCGAGTTGGTCCTAAATGAAAATAAGCCCTATCTGACATTCAGTGTAACTGCCACAGAAGCTAGTTTGAAATTCTTGGGGACACTATTCCTCTAGAATGGAAAATCATGTTAATAACATGGAGTTTTCACCAGAAGACTTCTTATGTTGCCTAGTTTGTCCTAAATGACAGTGGTGCTGAAATGATATTTAATATAGCTACCACAACAGCCACCTTTAAAGATCTTGCTATTACTCATTCTCCTGAACAACAATATGGAATTTTCACTGAAATGTTTGACATGATGTCTAATTGCTTCTAAATGAAAATCATGCTAATTTGAGGTCCAATATAGCCACCTCAGCAGCCATCTGAAAATGTTTTTATTACTACTCCTTTTGAATAATGAATCATTAATGTGGGTTTTTCACCAGAAGACTTCTTATGATGTCTAGTTGGTCCTAAATGAAGTGGTGTCACTTGCACATCCAGTATGGATGTCACAGTGGTCATCTTCAAAATCTTGTTATAAATACTCTTCCTGAATGGATGGTCATAATCAATATGGAGTTTTCACTAAAAGACTTATTATAATATAATGGCCCAAAATGAAAATAACACCACTAAAACATCTGGCATGGCCACCACAGTGGCCATTATAAAAGTCATATCACTACTGCTGCTGAATGAATGGTCATATCAACTGGAGGTTGACACTAAAAGAATTCTTATGATACATAGGTGGTCATAAATGAAAATGGTGCGGATCTTACCTCAGATGTGGCCATCTTGAAAATCTTGTTATCTCCACTTGCCCAGAATAAATGGTCATATCAACGTTGAGCTTTCACCAAAAGACTTCTTATAATATCTTGTTGGTCCTTAGCAAAAATATTGCTGAGCTGACATTCAAGATGACCATGACAGCAGCCATCTTAAAAATATTGTTATTGCTATTCATTCTGATATCAAGATGGGGTTCACTGGAAGATATCTTATAGTGGTTCTAGTTGGTCATGAATGAAAATAGTGCTGATCTGATATCCAATATTGAAAATCTTGTTATTGTTAATCATCCTGACTTGAACTGTAATATAACCATGGCATTTTCACCAGATGTCTTCTTATTATATCTAGTTGATTCTAAATGAAAATGATGCCACTTTGCACATTCAATATTAACCATCATGATAGTGGCCATCATGAAAATTTTATCACTGCTTCTCCTGAATGAATGGTTATATCAACTTGGGATTTTTAGTAAACGACCTCTTATGAAGTCTGTTCATGAATGAAAATGGTACTGCTGAGACATCCAGTACAGTTGCCACAGTGGCCAGCTTGAAAATTGTGTTATCATTACTTGTGGATGAATCATATTAGCATCCAGTTTTTGCTTAAAAACTTGTAATGTCTGGTTGGTCATAAATGACAATAGTGTCAGTGTGACTTCAAAAATAGCTACCAGAATGGCTATCTTGACAATCTTGTTATCACTATTTCTCCTAGATGGCTGGTCATTTTAATATTGTGCTCAGCCAAAGATTTCTTATGATGTCTAGTTGGTCCTAAATAGAAATGGCCCCAACCTTATTTCTAGTATGGCCATAATGGCATCCATCTTGAAAATTTTGTTATTGTTACTCCTCCAAAACATAGCCATATCAGCATGGAATCTCAATCAGGATATGTTTTGTGATGGTTTTTGGTAATAAATTGTACTTCTGGTAATGTATTATTCGTCAAATGAAAACTGTGCCAATATGACATCCAATATGACCACCACATTAGCTATTTTGCTATTGCTGAAGAACATCAGAGATGGGATCAACACTCTGCAGTTAAAAGAAAGAAATCATATTATCTTAACCTTCTGGGAATTCTTTTTGTTTCAGAAGGGGTCAGTCCCTTGAAGAGACTCTTGTTTATCTTCGAGGTTATATGAATTGAATAGTTAAACTGGTAATAGATCTGGTAAGGGCCTGTTGTCCATTGTCCATCCATCTGCCCATCATCTGTCCATTTGTGCAAGTCCGTTGTCACTACTCTTTGACTATTTGGAGAATTTCCATGAAATGTTACACACACATTCACTCTTAAGTATAGTTTTGTCCTGAATAAAAATGGTGCTACTTGGATATCAATCTTGAAATCATCATTACGGCTATTCCTTCTTAATTTGTGGTCAAATCATTATGGGATTTTCCCTGAATGACTTCTTATGTTGTCTAGCTGGTTCTAACTGAAATTAATGCTGATCTGACATCCAATAAGACTGCTATTTTGGCCATCTTGAGAATATTGTTATAGCTGCTCCATCTTAATGGACGTCAACAGGGGTTTTCCCTAAAAGATTTCATATGATGTCTAGTTGGTCCCAAATAAGAATGGTGCTAATCTGTCATCAGTTATGGCTGCCCTCTTGAAAATCTTAATATTGCTACTCCTCCTGAATCAATTGTTATATTGACATGAGGTTTTGACTGAATTGCTTCTTATGTTTTGTCTAGTTGGTCCTACATGAAAGTAGTGCCTATTGGACATCAAAAACGGCCTTGGTAATGACCATCTTGAAAATCCTATTATTGTTACTCTTTGTGGATGAATGGTCTTATTGACATGGGGTTTCATTAAAAGACTTCGTATGATGTCTAGTTGGTTCTAACTGAAAATGGTGCTGAGCTAACATTGAGAATTGCTGCCTATTGAAAATCTTGTCAATGCTGCTTCTGCTGAATGGATGAGCATAGCAACATGAGGTTTTCCTTAAAGAAAATAAGCTTCATTTGATTAGTTGGTCCTAAATGTTCATTTTGCCACTTAGACATCCAATAAGACTTTTTATGGCTAGTTGGTTTCAGTGAAGACTATGCTGATGAGACTTTACAATTTTATGGCCATAATGGTCATCATGAAAATCTTGTTATCTCTGCTTCCTCAGAATTAATAATCGTAGTGTCATGGGGTTTTAAGATTTCTTGACTTTCTATCAATGATATCAAGTTTAAGATCAAAGGCCATAACAAATACTTTTGTACTGCATATTTAAGTGTCTTTATTTCATCCATAATGAATCTCCCAGATTAACTTGCAACCTTCCACACATTCTAATTGCTGATTATTCTTTGAATAATATTTGGCAAGTTTATGTTATTTCCATCTTTATCTTCTGCTGATAATGTTATTGTCTAGGTCATCTCAACATCCAACGAACACCAGGTTGCATACATATGATTTTTCTCAGACCTTTTCATGCATTAATGTCTCATCATCTGTAATTTTCTTTTTCTTTGTGAAATTGTACACACTCTGACTGTTGGCAGTTTATATGTGTATGCTTTAATCACACACAATTTAATTGTTTTAAATATCTGTATTTCATTATAAAGGAAACATGTTCGGTCGCATCGTATATTGTAACAAGGTTGGTATTTTGTATTTCTGTCATTACCCAGAACTGAACCTTTGGTCATAGGTGTCTTGTTCAAAGTTGGCCATAACCTGTTTCCTTTGAGTGAACCAGCAGATGTCATTATCAAGTCTAAAACCCCTCACCACTAAAACAGAATAAGACATAGTACATGTTTATATATACATTTCCAAAATGTAATCATTATTCTTGGATATCACCACTGAATTTCATTTGGTATTCCAATTATCTTTCTAAATTTTTGGGGTTATTTTTGGAAGTGGGTATGTTTTTCTTATAAGCAAAGGACTGTGGTTAAACCTCTGTAATTTAAACCTCTTTTATTGGAATTCATGTCATCACTTGTTGGACATGTTCAGTCCTGTTTAAAACAGTATTTTTGTTAATGACCCTGGAAAACTCCAAACAACCAAGAATCGAACCAAGACTTTGGACCAGAAACACTTTGGAGTATTTAAATTCTTCTGTCTATTTTCTTTACAGAATTGCATGTTTTGTGTGGATTATCTCAATGTATTCTTTTGTATAAACCTGTATAATTTCCCATGCACTTGCATTGTTATATTTAGGGTCAATATTTTGATATGGTGGGCTGGAAATGGCTTGTTTGAGATTTTCATGGATTTAGATGCTGTTTCTTGGCAATGAAATATTTAACAATATAAGAAAATAATATTTATCATTTATTAAATATTTGTCTCCCACACAGGAAGGGTCTGGTTTGCCTGTTCACATTCTGGAATACTGTGCGGATGGAAGTCTTCAAACCCAGCTTGAAAAACCAGAAAATATGTTTGGTTTATCAGAGAATGAATTCTTAGTACTTCTTAAGGATTTGAGTAAGAGTGATTTTAGTTTCTTTGTTTTTAGTCATAATGTGAAAAAAGCTCTCAAACAAATTGATATAATAGACATTATAAAATACAAATGAGAAGGCTGGTAAAGAAAAGCACGAAACTGATAATAGTAATATATAATAGATAGCCCTGTTCTGGATGTGTGGAAACAAACAGAACTGGCAGTAGCTTAGTGAGTATACAGGAATTTCTTGTCAGGAAAATTTTATTTCTTTCAGAGGGTAATAGACTTTCCTATTCATTAAGAGACAGTCCAAATGTGCCCAATGCTAATACAATGGTGGTGGAATTTAAATATATCTCAGAACAATAGAAGGACATTATAGCAAATTTGGTTGTGTTATGACTATAGGTCTTAAACTAAGTATCAGAAAGAAGCAAAACCAACAAATTTATTAAATTTATTTCTGTTAGTTACAAAGTGAAAAAATTTGTTAGGAACTTACGATATTGTGACTTAAATCCAAAATAATCCCAAATGTTCTTTCACAAGGTCAAAAGTACAGAGTTGTCTGAATGAATTCCAATATTTAATGTGCTGATGTACCAATAGTCTTGAATAGTTTGATATGCCAACAGTCCTGATGTATTACAATGATATAATCCAGAATGTCTTTGAATGAATTCACAATAATCCCAAAGTGTATTTTAGTCCACAGAGTTAATGAGTACTTTGTAATCCCAATGAGTAATTTAAATAATTTAATTAATTCTTCATAAATTATATCTAAACACAACAGTAAATTATTCCACAGGCTGAACGTAGAGGAATGAATGATTTTGTTGGCTTCATTCTTATATGTATGTATGCTGATTTCACTTGACTTGAGATACAATAAAATGCCCAGGGTGTTGGTCACAAGTTTGGTTCCAAAACATTCTAAGTTTGTAAATAAGGCTAGACCTTGAACTCAAATATCAATAAACAACTTATTTATAACTTGCAAACATAATAAGAATCAGGTACACAAAACTCCATCCTCAGTTATGAACAAAACTCAAGCATACAGTATAAATTAAATATACATAACAGTTGGATTGGTTTTTGAATTTTTGGGAATGCTTGAAATATTAATATGTTGAAATATTTCTAAAGATAGAATTTGAGATTTTCTTGATATTTGTAATTACATATTATACTCATACAAAGAAAAGATAGACATACTTTTTGACATAAATTTTAGGATTAAGATCTACTTTATATTTTATCAGATCTTAGTGGATAGCTTTTCTGAATGGTCATAATACATCATTTTGGTTTCAAGCAAAAGAAGGTTTATATTTGTTGACTAAATGATTTGATTAGCTTATACATTCTACCTTCTATTAGAAACACACACACCCAAACATAACTGGTGATGTTTTCATTGAAGTGTCAGTTTTTTGCAAAGAGGAGGATAATATTTATTTTCTTGAATGATAAAGATCTTGACATATAAATAAGCCAGTTAAATTGCAATATTTATTCAAATGCTTGAAATTGCTATTTCTTTAAATTAAAATCTAAATGAAGTTTGATAGTGTATTTTGTTTTTAATGTTTAGAAAGCTAAGAAAATTCACAATAATAATCTTATATTTACATGTACAGGTTTATAAAGAAGCTTAGGAGTTGGATAATAAACACATAATAGACATGTTTACGTAATCATGAACCTAAGAGGAAGAGGGCTGTCTTGGACTTGGGGTAAAACAGTTCTCATTGCCCATGCAGTACAAAGGAAGTAATGGAAGGATGTGATTATGTTTCAAATGCAATTTGAGAGCAATACAAAATGTAAATGATGCTTTTCTTTAGCTTATTTCCTAATTTTTTTCAGCTTGTGCATTGATCTACTTGTGGCAAAATAAAATAATTCATTGTGATATCAAAGCAGCAAATGTTCTTCAGGACAAAAGAAGTGATGGAAGGTAGGTGAAAAACTTGCAAATAGTAACTACTTTTATTCTTTGTGCATATATTAATTTTTGGTTTTATATATATATATATATATATATATATATATATATATATATATATATATATATATATATATATACACACTACTCCCTCGATAACTCACGAACCCACTTATAACGCGGGGTCAGGTGTGGATCCCAATTTTTAAACCAGAAAATACCAACAAACTGATCCCTATTGGTTGAACTTGAAGGAAATCGCGATCGAAATTGGTAACGGAAACTTGATATACCGCTCGTTTTATCGTCAGGAACAGTAGATAGGACCTGGAAATTTAATCAACATTATGAAATAACGACTTTTAATAAGAAGTCATATAATTTGTTACATTTTCTTTTCAAGAAACATTCTTAGCAAACCACAATTAACAATATTCAAGGACATTTCGATCAATGAAAATGTCACTTACGCCAAGTGGAGGCAGTACTTTAATAAAAAAAATACCAATTAAATAAATTTTTTATCAATTGAAATTTGTGTTCTAGTTCTATATTTTTGTTCCTTTTAAGTGTAATAATCATAAATGCAATGTGTCCTCTTGTAATTAAAAGTAAAATGTGTCAATCTACTGTAACAGCTATGTCTGCGAGCATTTCGCTGAGAACCTAATTAAGTCCCCACCGTGTTTTGATATCAGACTAGCAGAAGTATCTGTTGTATTGTCACATTAAATAAAAAAAGAGGGCCTCCTTTTCAATTATCACAGTAATTACGTCTTCTGAATCAAATAAAGCAGGTGGAATTGAAAAAAAAACGTCAAAAGGCATACAGATCCTACATGCTTAAGAAACAGCGGCACCGGTCGTATGTCGGGTAACTCATTTCAGTTGATCAATCAAACACTGTGATACATTTTATTGTGTACATATCTGATTAAACTACCTTAAAAATTACCTACTCAATCGTAAATGTGATTAAAGATACCAAGGCAGCCAAGCGAAATGAGTACTTCTTAAAATAATGAGCTTTGTTTCACTGATACGGACCGTTGTGGGAAAAACGAGTTTCAGAGAATTCTTGAATTTGCACGTAGAGATATTCTCAAGCATGATAAGAGGTTTCACTATTACTTTTGCATTGAAATCATGAAATGAATATTTTACTAATTGAAAAATACAAAATTTGAGTTTCGACTTAGACGATTGTCTGACGAAATAAATGTTACATTTTTTTTATAAAAAGGAATCTTGTTTCATAGTATATCAACAGTTAATCTGGTTCCCTGCTTCGTAGACTCCTAGTTTCATGAAATACTATTACACAACACTCCGGGAACCAGACTAATCAACAAAACAAAAAGCCGTGACGTAATACACGAATGTTTTCGCATACTGTGTTTGGATGTTGAGACCAGTTGCAATCATGTTATCGATCTTTCAGATGTTGGACATTTTGAAAATAAATGTGATATATAGATAATAACGAACAACTTCATCAGAAAAAGCGCTTTGTTGACGATTTTTCTCAACACGATTTTAAAACAAGGTTTCAGCCATTAAACAGCCCAGTTCCCTCTCCCCCCAACCCCAACCACGCGGTTTTCTGGATGTCTAGCGGGTTTTTTGGAGGTAACTCTCGCCCTCGGTTATAGTGCGGTCTGTGTTTTTGGACCCCGATGTGCATGAGTTATCAAGGGAGTGGTGTATATATATATATATATATATATATATATATATATATATATAAACTTTTATATGTTTCTTTACATGATCAAAGAGTGCACAAATCGATTATATCATTTACAAGGTGGTACTTGGACTTGTATCTGAACCTCTGTTATGTAATAAGGACAAATGGAATCAGTTCTAACCTTCATATGTGTGTTGAGTATGTATGTATGTATGTATGTATGTATGTCTTTATGTGTGTACAGTGGTCCCCCTCTTATATGGCCACCCATTCTGCACAGGGAAAGTGGCCATATAAGACTGGTGGCCTTTCCAGAGGGAGACTATATTTGTGAGATGTGTATGTATATGTATGTATATATAGGAGGAAAGTTACATATAACTTAAAGCAGTTTATATCTTCATTAAAAGTAGCGTTAATTATTAAGATGTTCTTGTCTTAAAAACAGAGTTATTTCAAGGTAACATAAATTAATAGTTCTTATTCTTAGGCGTGAAATGTGAATGGGGTTTTGTTGGCATACGCATTACAACTATTCAAAAATGTTATTTAAATCTTGGTACATACGTTGTTTCATATTTAAAATAATTCTCTTTCCATTTACTCCATTTTTCCACTACTACAGAATATTCCCCTTATCTTTTATGATCTTGTTTATTTGAGTCTCCCAACAAAATGTTTTGGCAAGTGAACTCTCCCCTTTGTCTTCAAGTCAAACGACTTTTATTTTTTCATCTAAAGTATTATTTCTTCATTTATGTGATGACATGTTACAGTTTTATTCCTATGTTGCTAATTGTACAGTACTGCAGTTTAATTTTGCAGGTGAAACATTTGTAAATGAAATGCCTTGTTATAAAGGAAGTGATACATGTACTGTCACATGATTTTTCGTTTTTTGTCTGGTACCCTGTTTTGTTCAAAGTTAATTTCTCTGTGTGTGTGTGTGTTAATCCACAAAATCTATATTTAGCGTATCTGACCATGTTATGATCTTGACAATTACGTCTGGTCATAATCATCAATTTAAAAAAAAACAAATTCTGCTGCGTGAAGCCCATAGCTCTATCAAAACATTGCTGACCCCATTTCCTGTAAATGTCTGTGTTCATGATATAAAAATAACCTTAGTGGTACATGTGCTTTAGCCAACACTTCTTTTTTGTAACAAAAACCTGACATCCAGAAACAGACATCAGGAAAGATAATTGGATTACTTACCTAACTGTAATTAGATATTGGTTCTGGACACATATTAAAATCAAATGTGGCGCTTGTGAGGGGTAAATTTTACATTTTTGCACTAGTATGTTGTCCGCTGGTTGCGTTAGAGAGGTGGCCTTTCTTGAGGGGTACTTTTGAACACAAACTTGTCAGTGCCAAGGGATAGTGGCTGTAAAGAGTGGGTCTCTGCTGGTCAGGGGGGCCATTCATTAGGGGACCACTGTGTGTGAGTATATATATATATATATATATATATATATATATATATATATATATATATAGATATAGAGATATATATATATATATAAAGAATACAAATCATATGGCAAATAACAGTCCTTTCAAGTGCACTGGATCCAGCAAGGGATCATGCATGTCAGGGATTGATTAAGATAAATGCAATAAACTGACAACGAACAGTGCAAAACTAGTATCTAACTAGCCTAAGCGCTTTTGACTCTTAATGAGTCTTTTTCAAAGGCATATACAAAACATAAGACAAACAAATAAAACAGAAAAACCTTTGTGTTTGCAAAACTTTACATGGCTGTTTCTACAGGAATTAAACCTTTAAATTTATGATGTTTCAACTAGTTTATTTCAACTTGTTGCGGATACTGGAAAATATATGTATTGACCTAGAAATCAATGAGCCATAATGACCTCTGTTATTTTATGTACATTTATGTAAGCACAAATTATATCCTGGATATTTCATTGTTTATGTAGTAATTGCAGGGTATTAAGCAAATTTAGAGAATTATTTAGAAGAAAATGTGTTGGCTGCGAAAGATAATTTTGTTTGTGCATGGCTGTCTTTTTCTAGTCTTCTTGGTTTAAACCACTTAGTTTCAATGTTATAAGGTGGCATATTCAGTAAGTTTCCATTTCTTTCCTGGTTTTGGAACTCCAGTTAGGGTTGTGAGCAATTGCAATAAGTTTTATATCACTGAAAGTGTGGCCAGGGGAGGAGAAGTGTTCTGCAACCGGGCTTCTCCACAGCCTCTTTGTCATCCAATCAGATCTATGAAGGTTGATCCTTTTGTGTAGCTTTTCAGTTTCTCCGACATGCTGAAGGCTACAATCTTACATGTGATGAGATAAATTACATTCTCTGTTTTGCACATTTTGTTTGGACCATGTATGTTTAGTTTTTCTCTAGTCACTGTGCTAGAAAATGTCCTGGTCTCTATCATATGTTGACAGGTTTTGCATCTTTTATCGCCACAGGTTCCTGACAGTTTTTCTGTTTTATTTGTTTGTCTTGTCTGTGTTTTGTATTTGCCTTTGAAAAAGGCTCATAAAGAGTCAAAAGCGCTCAGGCTAGTTAGATACTAGTTTTGCACTGTTCGGTGTCAGTTTATCGCATATATATATATATAGATACACATGCACACACAGAGGTAGTTCAATCACAGTATATGATGGCAAGCCTGCCTAACAGTCTTTTGGTCAATTGAAGTGTTGTCCATTGTTCTTGTCACCTAATAGGCTTCTTTTTTTAATGGTCAGAAGAAAATGAATTTAAATTTTCTAGTTCAGAACTGTTTGGATGCACTTTTGCTAATTACTTAAATCTCATCCTTGATGGTTTACTCGCCCCTGTTATTGAGGACAATACATTTGTAGGACTTTTATGTTACCATAAAGAAACATTTCCTCTTCAAGGACAATTTTTTTTAATAAGCCCTGGACAATACAGACATACTGGGAATAATTTAGAATGTTCTAAGCTGACTTGGACTCTGTTTTGTAAAGATCAGTTCACAAATCTTTCTTACAGATGGTTATTTTGCTAAGGAATATTTAGAGCTTCCCCTTCAGAAAACCATTATTGTTGAAACAAATTAAATGGACTCTTCAGTATTCTTTCCACTCTGTCCAGTAATCCATCAGATGATGAATATGATGTGATCTTTAGGCCTAAATACCAAACACTCTGAAAACAAATTTCGTGACATCTTTTGGCAGATGAATTTGTCTTCACTTAAAAGAAGCCAGCACTGCAAAAATATCTGCTCCAAAATTACTATCTTGGTTATTAACCTGCACCCCTGCAACCACCACCAAAATAATATCTGGTCTTTGCCATTGCAAAATAAGTCTTCTCCCAGTCCTGATTTTCAGAAGCAGATTGAATGAAGTCTGAGTCTGCTATGATGCCATATGTCCCTGTATAATAATTTACGAACACCATTAGATTTTAACAAAGTTTAAATCCCTGTTAAAGACCTGGTCTGGGAGCTTACTGTGTAAATGTTCCATAAGTAAACACAAGTTAATAAGTTGCTGCTGCTACCTTAATCGGCTGCATGCTTGCATTTTAGATCTTAGCTTTTCATAATGCTTGTAGCTAACTGATTGCCCTTAATGTATTATATATGCTTGTACCTATTGATTGCCTAAATGTTGGCTTGTGTTGCTTACCCATGGTTATGGATGGATCTTCCTCCCTTTTAGAAGATACTTTTATTAATTATATATTTCTAATGCATTAACACTTATCGTATATGTGTACTTAGAAAAAATGTTTTGCATAGTCAGTCCTTATCATTGTGTATTTAAAATTGGTATGCATGTGAATGGTAATCTAAGGATGTTATTGGACAGCAATTATATTTACCAGAATATTTAAACACTGTATGAAAGTATAAAATATATTATATTCATGTAAATTGACTTCTTTGCATGAAATTTTTAAATCAGAATTTATATTTAATGGGGAGGGGAATATCTTAAGTGTGTATTGGCTAGCCATTACACGTGTATTTTAACACTGCATGTAATTGAGGAGAGTAAAAAATTTTCATGTAAAATAGTTTTCTAGCATTGACTATTAAAATATAAATTATGAATGGGGGAGGGGTATGCAGTTTTAGCTTAGAATCTTAATTTTATGACTAGAATAAAAAAATAACCCATTATGACTGTAAGTACTACATGTCTGATAGTTGAATTTAAATTGTTATATTATTGTTTACAGTTGGTAAAATAGCTCTGAGTTAATGTTTCTTCTTTTGCAGTGTAACTATGACTTTAAATAAAACTTATCTATTTCTATACATACAGTTTGAAAGATGAGGACAATGCTGTATTGCCATTCTTGCCTCTCACATTGTTGCCTCTCCATTTTTGCAGCAGAAATTTCAACCACTCACATCTTTGTACAGAATCTCTCAGAAAATGAACTTCTTCATCTTTCAAATTTCATTTTCAAAAATTGAAAGCCTTGCAAAACTTTAAATCTGACAACCTGGTAATTTCTTGGATCTGACAGAAATGCAGTTTACTCATAAAGTCTAGAAAGAGTATTTTGTGCTAATGGCTGCCTAGTCACATTGGTATTCAGGGCAGATCAATAAAGCAGCCAAGCTGCCCTGCAGCCACCAATTTGAAAGGAAGGCTTCATATATCAAAATTTAAATGTAACATAAATTTGCTTGTTCTTTATGCTTGACAAAGTATTTGGAATGAAATTACCTCATACAAGCTTTGGAACATCAAACCCATCATTGTAGACTGACATCCCTCATTTAGAACAAATTGCCTTGATGAGTTTGTATTGTGCCGCTCATGAATAAACAAATCTAACCCACGCATAACTCAAGAAGAGTGAATTTTGACTAGGGTGCATACATTAACAGTGGAACACATTCTTGTCGAGTATATCGACTTCACACAATGCATTTTAGTTTTTTATTTTCAACCAAGTTAAGAAACATTTTGATGATGTACAACCAGAGAAAATTTAAATCAAGACTGTTTTTATTTAATTAATTTCTGCCCTATGCTTTAAGGTTTTCATATATTGTTTACCTGTTTCGTTTAAGAGGTTTAATGTCCTTACTTTTCATCTTTTACCCTATAGGACTACATGTATATGTTTATTTGGGAGGGTTCATCTAATAACAATAATAGTAATCATTATTCATGTAACATAGACCATTGACCCAGATTACTTACATTTATGAAAAAATATGGTACAGCCACATAGGATTAATACAGTGACTGGCTAACTTTTATTGATTTTACTGGTTAAAGAGCAAACTAATGTGGCATATTAATATTATCATTGTGTGAAGTTATTAAACTTTGTGATTTGTGTTATAATGAATGTACAAATTGTAAATACACATTTTTTCAAATTATCACAAATCAGACATTTAACAACAAAGTGAAACTCATCTTCTATATTTGCCCAAAATGGAACAATCTTTCAACATAGGGGATATTTTTAAACCTACCTATATTTACCATTATATGAAAGGTTCCATTTCTGAACATACATAGTAAGTGAACACTACATGAAGACTTGAAACAATAGCACTGAGAACCCAATTGTTTCTGATCTTATTATCCAGATGAAATGTGTGAGCTTCAATGTCATTTGCTTTGTAAAAACCCCAAACTTCAGACCTGTGTTCAGAATTGGTGCTATTTTGGTATCAAATATTTGGAATAGTTTTTTGTTTGCCAAAATGAGCAAGTCTAGTCAATGAACTATAAAGTGGCTTTGCTGCTTGAGCTGCTGCCATGTTTCTTTTACACATATACCACAAGTTTTAAAAAGAGGATATACAAGAAGATAACTATCATAAATTACTGTCTCTATTAAGGAATCACCAAAATACCAACAAAGCAAAAGAGAACTGGATAGACAAACAGTCCAAAGACATTGAGGGAAACTTGAAAAGGAACAACAGCAAGAAAGCGTACCAGCTGGTCAAAGATCTAACAAGCACAAAACAACGGTGAGTTACCTCCTTACAGGACAAAGCCGGAAACTGTCTCACAGAAGAAAAAGACATTCTGAAAAGATGGACAGAGTACTGCACAGAGCTTTACAACCACCAACCCATAATAGGTTCAGAGGTACTGAATGTCCCTCCAGCAACTAACAACTACAACCACCCTATCCTACAGGATGAAGTAGAAACAGCAGTGAGATCGTTGAAATAGAGGAAGTCAGCAGGAGTGGACAACATCCCAGCAGAACTGGTCCAAGCAGGGGGAGAAGCAATGATTAGCGCCCTCACAAACATATGCAACAAGATCTGGCTAACAGGAGAATGGCCATCGCCGTAGACACAATCACTGATCATCACCCTCCCCAAGAAAGGCAATTTACAACTGTGTGAAAACCACCGTACAATCAGTCTTATAAGCCATCCAAGCAAAGTCATATTGAGGATACTGCTAAACAGACTAAAGCCACAGGCTGAAAAGATCATTGCTGAGGAGCAGGCAGGTTTCAGAGCAGGGCGCAGCACAACAGAGCAGATCTTCAACCTCAGGATATTGTGTGAGAAGTACCTCCAACACCAGCAAGATCTGTACCACGTCTTTGTGGATTTCAAGAAGGCATTTGACAGGGTATGGCATGTAGCCTTGTGGGCAACCATGAGACTGTACAACTTCAATGCCAACCTCATCACAGTAATAGAGCACCTGTATGACAAGGCCAACAGTGCAGTATACTTCAACGGCAGCATAGGGGACTGGTTCAGAATGACAGTCGGAGTCAGACAAGGCTGTCAGCTCTCTCCCACACTATTCAACATCTTTCTGGAGAGAATCATGGCTGACGCGCTTGAAAAGCATGAAGGGACAGTCAGCATCGGAGGCAGAACAGTCACCAACTTACGTTTTGCCGATGACATTGATGGACTAGCAGGAAATTAACAAGAAATATCTAGCTTAGTAGAGAGCCTTGACAAAACCTCCGCAGCCTACGGCATGGAAATCAGTGCAGAGAAGACCAAACTGAAGACCAACAACACCAAGGGCATCAGTACTGACATCAGGGTCCAAGGTACAAAGCTAGAAATGGTCCACAGCTTCAAGTATTTAGGGGGAATTGTAACAGATGAAGGATCAAAGCCTGAAGTACTCTCCAAGATTGTACAGACAGCAGCAGCGCTGACAAAACTGAAGCCCGTCTGGAACGACAAGAACATCACACTCAGTTCAAAGGTCAGATTGATTCACTCACTGGTTATCTCCATATTTCTTTACGCCTGTGAATCATGGACCATAACAGCTGACTTAGAGAAAAGGATACAAGCCACAGAGATGAGATGCTTTCGAAAGATCCTTGGCGTCTCATACAAAGACCGTGTCACCAATGAAGAAATACAGCAGAGGATCAGACAAGCCATTGGGCCTCATGAAGACCTCCTGACCACAGTGAAAAAACGTAAACTGCAGTGGTATGGGCGTGTCTCATGATCATCAGGACTTGCCAAGACAATCCTGCAAGGCACTGTACAAGGAAGACGAAAGAGAGGCAGGCAGAGAAAGAGGTGGGAAGACAACATTCGAGAGTGGACAGGCATCAAGCCTGTCCACTCTCGAATGTTGTCTTCCCACCTTGAGCGGCTCAATGAGAAAGACGGAAAATCGAGAGGAATGGAGGAAGCTGATTGTTCGGTCTTGTGTGGTGCCCCAACGGTCTACCAGACTATGGGACTGATGATGATGATGACGAAAATACCAACATTCCTATTATCTCAAATATTCCACTTCTAGAAAACCAACAAATTTACTTGTTCCCAGGTTATCTTTTGTTTCCAGCTGTTGCAGTATTCTTCTAGTATATTTGGAATACTTTGAAGCTGAAGAGCTGTTTTGGCAAATACAATCAGTTCATCTGTAAACAACAGTACATATAACTGAGAAAATTTCAGTGTTACACTATTATTTTGGTCAGAAATATGTCTTTAAATCATTTAGAAATAATGAAATAAAATAGGTAATAAAAAAACAATCTTGTCTTACCCAAGTCAGGCAGTTAAAAGTTTCTGACAAGCATTTGGCATTTTCACACAAGCTTTGACATTTGCGCATATGGCTTTCAGCATCATAAGCATTTGGCTGCTAATATTTAGACATAGTAATTTATGATACAATAAGCTCCTATCAATATGGTCAAATACTTTTTCATAACCAACAAAAAGATCATAAAACCTACCTCATTGTTTCCTCAGAAATTTACATATCATTGAGCTTAGGGTGAACAAAATATCTACAGTGGAATATCCACTTCTAAAATGAGCATGTTCTTCACATTGAATACCATTATTTTTCATAAGCCTTTGGCCTCACATGTATAAATGAGCATTTCATCCTAATGCTTACTTTAGAGTCACTCTTTAAAGATCAGTAAGATCATGTGACACCTGCTACAAAGATCTTTTGTCTACACTTAAGGTCATATTTCGCTTTTCATTAATGAGAGATGGTAGTTATACTGGATACCAATTGAGTTTTCATCTGTTGTGGTCAATTTTTTCACTTTACATATGTCATAATTGTTTGTAGTTTCAAATAGCCAATAATGCATGCAATGGTGCTACATTTCCTGGGTTCAGTTTATTCAGTTCATTTAAGTTTGGTTGTTCTGACCTGGAAATGTAAGACAGGAACCCCAGTCAGGATTGGACCTTGGGGAAGAAAACATGAACTGCTGTGCCTGAGAAGTTTTGCCAAAATTCAGCACTGCCCTTGGGGTTGCCTAAAACATAGTCCAGGCTTGAATTCTGAATGGAACCTGTTTGACACAAATTGTACTGGGAATGTTGTTCTACACATGATGTTGATCATTGCTGATGATGTAATTGATTTTTTTGAAACTTATTTACAAGCACTGAGCAACTTTTTCCCAGGCAAGATACAGACAATATAATGTGCTAAAAGTGCTGATGAAAAAAAATGAAAAAGAAAATCCAACCTTTTTGTGTCTTTGACTGTACACACAGACAAAACAAAACAAATATAACATGGCCAAGAGGCAATGAAATGGAACCCCATTATTAACCCAAAAAGCAATGAAATGAAATCCCAGTATTAACCCATCAGTCTGGGGTGTGTTAAATAAAAAGCAATGAAATGAAACCCCAGTATTAACCCATCAGTCGGGTGGGGTGGGGGGGTTATTAAATAAAAAACAATGAAATGGAACCCAGTATAAACCCATCAGTCAGGGTGGGGGGGTATTAAATAAAAAGCAATGAAATGGAACCCCAGTATTAACCCATCAGTCTGGGAGGTATTAAACAATAAGCAATGAAATGGAACCCCAATATTAACACATAGGTCTTGGGGAGTATTAAACAAAAAGCATATGCTGCTGACAAGAACTTTGTGACATTGAACAGTGTCTTAGAGCTGAAATTATGCCTGTAGTTAAACTTGATTATCTTGTAAAACACAAAAGTTGTATCATCACGGTAATATATAAATAAATATAAAATTAGGTACCTGACTTTGTTTCCGATAAGGTGATTATGCATATAATTTCACAGGCATTGTCCCAACATGCACTACATCTGGAGAGGGCTCAACAGATTTTACTCGTAAAATAGTCCCATACAATATGACCATATGAATGCAACTTGTTGGGGAAAAAAATTGACAGGTAAGTTCATCCATAGCTAAATATGCTCATGTCCTGAGGCATGGTTGTGGCAAATCTGGTCATTTGATTTTACAATGATTACTAGACTGAATTTGACAAAATTCTAAACCAAAACAGAATCCCAGAATTCATAACACTTTCTAATGAACAAAAGATTCTGGTATAAACTGGGTAGATGAAATGTTGTCGACAGGAACTATAATACCTTTGTAACATAAAAAGGAAGAGGTTATTTCAAATCTTCGCAGTACCAAAACTCAATGGTAAATTTGATTTTAGTGGATTTTTGTTGTCCTTTAAACATGATAATTTATGCATGTGAGGCTGAAGGCTTACGAAAAATAATGGACTCCATCAACGCATACTTAACATGTGATGGGGAGTATTATTGGAGTAAGCTGGAAGCTGAGGAAGTGTAAACCCTCCCAATGAAAATGTTTCAAACCCGATTGTTTTTCTTATTAGACAACAATGAACAGGTTTTAAAATATTACCTTGAATGCAGACAACTCTTTTATAATGTATGATTTTATTGATGTTTAAGGAGTGCCTCACAAGAAGGATTAGAGTGAAAATACTAAACAATGCATGCTTAGCTTCTGGCTTACTCTAATAATGCCCCCACCCCATCCATCATATTTAAAGTATGCTTGGATGGGGGTCCATTTTCATTGACCTAGTTAGCTAGTCTTTAATTTAAATTTAGTAAATATTGTTCTGAGGACAGGTAGAAGGTTAATCTGTATATAATTGTTAGGCATAATTATATGGCCAGTTTTTGTGAGTGGGTGCAATAACAGCCATTAACCAGCAGTACAGGAAGTGTCCAAAATCAAATAATTTATTGAAAATAGACACTAAAATAGGTACCATGATATTTCCAGTTGCCTTTTAAAAAAACATAACTTGAAAGGTCATTAATACAATCTGATTTTCCTGACTTGAAATGTTTCATAGTATGTTGCACTTGTTCTGCAGTTATTGTACCATCCAGATTTTCATGGAGAATATTGGTTGTTTTGCTTGATCTGAAATTTTGGCCCATCTTGATGTGTATTAATAATTCTGAAAAGTGATGTTACCTTCCGGTGCAGTTTATTTTTCCATTTAATGTGGCATTGGGACATTTGAAAAATCTCCGGAAGCCTGTCAAATCTTTCTCTGAAAGTGCTTTTCAAGACCTGCTTTTTCCTTTGTTTGGTATTGGTTGTGTTTGGGCCTGGTTATGTTTTTGAACATATTTCTATGGTGCTTATATAAAGCCAAGTTGCTTGTCATTATTATTTTTGAAGTTTCTAAGTGCATCTAGTATGTGATGTTTTGCTGCTTCACAGTCTGCATCACGCCAGGGTTGTTTCTTGACCAAAACTTATCAATTTGACCTACTTTCTTCATTATGCACTGATTCACAAAAATACTCTCCTTGAAAGAATTTAAAGTAGTACTGTATCAAGTTGATTATGCTCTATCATTTGGAGTATAGTATGCAATTTTTCTTATTATAAGAGTTGATGTTTTGGACAAATATACTTCTTTGTATTTCATTCCATATACATATATATCTCTCCCCTGAAGAAATAGATTCAATCCTATTACCAATCCTGAAGGTAGTTATAACAATCAAATAATTATTGATATTGTTATGTATATTTAATTTAAATGTTTGTCTGTTTTAAATTTTTTTTTTATTTCATTACATGTTGTTGTAATGTAACATTGTTTGCTGGACTTGACCTTGTCCAAAATAGAGTTCATTTCTGCTTGACCTGAATGACTTTTTAATTTTTTTTTATTTCATTTATATAAACAACTAATAATAGCTTCATTATTCGTTATGTCAGGGACAGGCAACATACGGCCCGCGGGAGGTGACTGTGAGGATTTTGCCAGTCATGCTTTAACATCTAGCTCCTTAAGTTGTATTATGTTGTGACCAGTTAGGGATGAATTTTATTTTCTTCAAATTATTGAATTCAAGTGATTATTTTCTCTGGAAATGCAAAAGTGCTCTGACAAACTTCTTGGATAAAGACATTCATTGGAATTTATACTGAATTCAAACCTGGAATAATATTTCTGTGATTCAGCAAGTGACTGTTGACACATCAGCACTTCACAGGCCGTAACAGACACATCGCCTTCAATTTTGGATTTGTTCAGGACTTGAACTGAGTTTTATTCAGGACTTTTTATTACTAGGACTTGTGTCTTTAATTCTTGGATTATTTTTAGATTTAATTTGCAATACCGTAAGTTCTTTTTTCTCATGTTTCACTTTGTATTCTTAGGAAATAAATTATTTGTTAAATTTTACAAAGCTTGATGTCGTCACTCTTTTCTGTTTCTTATTTTAAGACCAAAGACTCTTAACAATATCTGAAAGTAATTAGTCCATGGTTGTAACAGAGTTATACTGTATGCATGTAAAGTTTCCAATACCTTTATCATCACCACGTCTACCATTTGCAATCCTCATTCCAGATAACTGAAGTAAATTCTCACCACACTAATTAAGCTACATTTGGTCCTTGTTAGCCTTTTCCCCTTAAATCTACTTCCTTGACATAGGCTATATTCTTAAATATGATATTATCATGAAAAATAAAACCAAGTTATGTGGGGGAATAGGCATTGCCAATATTAAATGTGTGGGTTGGATACATAAAACTGCAGTGTGATGATTTGTTTACTATAGTGGTATATTAGGCTTCTACGCGTATTGATGAGTGTTCAGGTGAAGTACCTAGTGAGACTCTTGACTCTTAACTATTCAGTGGACACTATTGTAAATGTAAATGTTAATGGATTTTCAGGGTCTGTATGTGACGTTGAAGGCGCTAATATATATGAACATTTAAATATGGAAATGGGATGTAGGAATGATAAAAATAGTATGGAGACAATCTCAGTGAGTACCCCATTGCATGATGGCATACACATAATTGATATGAAACTAAATACAACAGGTTTTAACATAGGTCACTTAAATGTACAAGGTATAGTGGGAAAAATAGACCAAATTAAGTTAATGTTGTCTTCCAAGGAAAATAATATACATGTTTTAGGACTCACTGAAACCAAATTAAATGCTAATCACAATCATGATCTATATCACTGTCAAGGCTAAAATAAACCATTACGCAGGGACACAGAGACAGCAGGGGGAGGTCTTGTTGTATACATTAGGGAAGATGTAAATGCAGA
Organism: Megalonaias nervosa; assembly: GCA_016617855.1. Classification (NCBI taxonomy): domain Eukaryota; kingdom Metazoa; phylum Mollusca; class Bivalvia; order Unionida; family Unionidae; genus Megalonaias; species Megalonaias nervosa. The sequence continues at coordinate 10,806 of JAECUM010008330.1, read as the reverse complement.
AATATGACTTGACTTGGAATCACAAGAAATTGAGATTATCTGGGTGGAAATTTCTGAAAATAATGCAAAATCATTCCTAGTGGATTTCATTTATAGGCCACCTTCCTCCAAAGCAATTTGGAATGATAATTTTTTGAAACAAATGGAAAATGTTCTTGCACAGGAGAAAGAAACATATATACTCGGTGATATAAATAAAGGACCTTCTCAGTACTCAAATAAGGAACAACTGGATGGAATTTATTGAATCATTAGGCCTAGTCCAGCTGGTAAATGAGCCCAAAAGGGTAACAGAAAAATCAAGCACTCTTATTGATCACATTTATACCAACCTACTAGACAATGTGGCATGTGTTAATGTACCAAAAGTTGGTCTTAGTGACCACTATCCTACCTTTTTGACAAGAAAGGTTAAATGCAAGAGAAATAAGAAAAATACACACAAAACTATCACTTACAGATCGTTCAAAAATTTTAATAAAGAACAATTTCTCAATGACCTATATAAAGTTCCATGGAATATGATCCAAAATTTGGATGACATAGATGAAGCTCTGAGGGTATGGACTGACTTATTTATGATTGTAATCTCTAAGCATGCACCACTGAAAGTACATCGAGTAAACAATGAAATCGAACCTAATTGGCTTACTACTGAAATCCTAGACGCTATGAAAACATGAGACCAATTCAAGGCTATGGGAAACCATGCACAATATAAAGTATGGAGAAATAAAATAACAAGTATGATTAAAAAAGCTAAAAAAATTATTATCAATCATTGCTTGAAAAAAAAAAGAGCAACAAAAACTCCATTTGGAAAGTCTTCAATGAACTCACTGGAGGAATACACAAAGATCAGATCAATAAAATTCACTCACTTTTGGTAAATGACACCATAGTCACTGATGACAATGACATTGCAAATGTTTTCAATGATTTTTCACCAACATTACCACAAAGTTAAAAGAACCATTGATTGAAAACAACTTTAATGAACCGAAAAAGTTCTGCAGCAGCAAAATCTCTAAGGAGGTATGTTTCTCTTTCCCACCAGTATCAAAAAACTTTGTTAAAAGATGTCTCAGTGAACTTGATACCAAGAAAGCTACAGGACTTGATCAGATTGGTCCACGACTCAATAAATCTTCTGCCTCTGCTATTTTAGATAGCATAACATTCATAATCAATTTAAGTATTGCAGCTGTCCCCAAAATATGGAAAACTGCAAAAGTAACTCCTATTCACGATCTCAATACTACCAAACTTGTCAAAATTGATTAAAAATATATCCATGACTCATTCGTGTCATATTTAAGCAAAACACTTGCTGTTACACCCTAATCAATCAGGCTTTAGACAGAAACATTCATGTGAGACTGCCTTGATCTCCCTAACTGATAAATGGGTTCAAGCACTTGACTAAGGTAGAATAATAGGATCTGTATTTGTAGATTTCAGGAAAGCTTTTGACATGGTGGATCATGAAATCCTTTTGAAGAAACTGAAAATCTACCAATGTGATGAAAGCACAGTTAGATGGTTTACTTCATACTTGAGTGAGAGAACACAACATGTTTATATAAATAATGTTCTGTCTGAACCTGAACAATTAGATGTGGAGTACCACAAGGCTCAATTCTAGGTCCATTACAATTTATTTTATTTATTAATGACCTACCACTTGTACTAAGGGACTCAGTATCATCTACAGCTCTCAATGCAGATGACACAACATTGTCAGAGATCCAAAACACAAAGCATGAACTTGAAATTTCTTTACAGAATGCCCTAAATACACTGGACAACTGGTGCACATGCAATGGCATGGTGGTAGATACTGGTAAAACTAAAATATTACTTATTTCAACACTGTAAAAAAGGACAAAACTTGATAGTGATGAACTATGTCTGACATGGAAGGATAAAAATTTGCAAATGGTCTGTCATGATAGACTACTTGGTGTTTGGGTAGACAATAACCTATCATGGACTGAACATATCAAACATATCAGTAAAAAAGTAAATTCAAGTTTATGGCTTCTCAGTAGGATAAGACACTTTCTTCCTGAAAGGCACAGAAAACTATTTTTAAGTTACATACAACCCTATTTAGACTACTGTAATACAGTATGGGGTAATTCAAATGATAAAAACTTAGCAAAGCTGGCACATCTTCAAAAAAGAGCTTTTGGGCTAATATCAATCCAGAAAGAAAGCAAGGATAATTTAGGTGGTAAGTTAAAAATATTACCTATTTAGCCAAATTAAATTAATGTACAGGATATCCAATAATAGTGCTCCTGAATATTTACAATCACTATTCCAGTATAGGCTACCTGGTAATACTCCCCACCTGCGATCCATGTTTACCAAACAGTATAAATTCCCAAACCAGATAAGGAATTTTCCAATACTCTGGAACTTTGCTCTTGAATAGTATTCCAGCTGAGATTAGAAATGCCACTCTATTTCCTTCTTCCAAACCCAATATATCCAGTGGCTTCAGAGATGCAGCTAAAATAAATAAATTCCTTTGTATGAGGGCCTCAAGGTAGATTAGTTCTTAGCTAATTGTGTTACTCTCCTTAAATAAAGTCTTTATTATTATTTATTATTATTATTATTAAGTTACATTTCTATGATGTTAAACTGGGGCCCTGAGTGGCCGAGTGGTCTAAAGCGCTGATTGTTACGGATCACTGCCATCTCACCTCTGTCTGCGTGAGTTCGAGTCCAGGCTCGGCTAACATGGGTACGTGAGGAAGCCTGCCAGTAGCTTCTCATGGGTCGGTGGTTCTTCCCGGGGTTTTCCAGGTTTCTTCCTCCACCATTAATACTGGCCACCATGTATAGCCTATCTTGTGCTGAAAAATGGCGTTAAACCCTATAACAACAACAAATGATGTTAAACTAAGTAACAGAAAGAAGCGAAATCAACAAGTTTATTAAAATCAACAAATACATTTATTTCTCTAAGTTAGAAAGTGAAAATTTAAGAGGAATTTACATTCTTGTCTATAAAATCCCAAATAATCCTACACATTCTTTAACAAGTCCAAAAGTATAGAGTGTTTTCCAAATGAATTCCAATAATGAATATGCTGAATGACCAATAGTCTTGAACAGGTTGATGTACTGATTGTCTTAATGTAACACAGTAATGTAATCCAGAATGCCATTGAAATGAATTCACAATAATCCCCATAAATAATGTTTTAGTCCAAAAAGTCAATGAGCACTTTCTAATTCCAATGAATAATTTTTAAATGATTCCTTTCAAATTATATCAGAACACAACTGAAAATGATTCTACAGTCTGATCTTAAGATAGGAATGAATAATTTTGTTGACCTCAACCTTATATAAGAACATAGGACAATAAAATGACCAGAATGTGGGTCAAACTTTCTCTTGCAGAACATTCCAAGTTTGTAAATAAGACTAGACCTTGAACTCAAATATCAATAAACAACTTTTTAAAAAGTAACAGAAGTCAGGTAGGCCATTAGTACTCTACCCTCAGTCACAGATAAAGGTCAAACACAAAGTAAATTAAATATACATTACAATGTGTATACTACACAAAATCAGGTCTTCATGAAAAAATTTTATGTAAGGGGAGAATCTCAACCAGACAATATTTTTTAGTTACTTTTAATTTGATAGATATTAAATTATGCCTTACATGTTGTTTACATAGGCAGCAATATCTTTAGAATAAGGTTTAATTCACGTTCTTTATTTCTGACACCTGTTTAGCGTGAGCAACCATTTATATCAGTTTTATCTTCATCCCAGTGCAAAAATATCAAAATCAAGCATAAAATTGATCATATCACTACAGTCTATATTAGACTTTTCCCTAGATAGTTTTCTTGTTAAACCTGAAATGTTCCAGATACAGAAATTAATTTCACTAATCCTAAACACAGGCCTCTGCCAGACTCTATTTATTGTTTATAGGTACAATATTTAACAGTGCATCATTGGACACATATTCAGTTCTCTTTATAACCAGTCTATCACATTTACCATCTCTAAGTGCTTAGATGAAGAAAGGATAGAGAACTGTTTGTGTCTGACATACTGTTTCTGGGAAGTGTTCAGATACTCAGACATATGGTTCAATCACCTCTGGAACATATTGCTGTTCGTTGTCAGTTCCAGTTACTTCTCTTTCTTTTCCCCTTTCCACCTGTACATTGTTTTTGGCCTGTCATATTAATTCCTCTATACTTTTGTTATCTTTGAAATGTGAAAACTTAATAATTGTAGGCCTTGGACTCCATTTTGAATGTAGATAGTGTGCTCATTCGATTACAATTTTTGACTTATGTCAAATGTTTGCCTTGTATATTCTCTCTTTTTTCTGTGTTGTTCCACTTTTCACTCTTGATTTCTGGAATGTTGTAGAAGAGTATGTTGTACCTCCATGATTGTGTTTCTTGTTTAAGTTTCTTCTTGTTAGTCAAAATTTGTGCTTCTAGACTCAACATTGATTCATTGAGGCCATTCACTTTTTCTTGTAAGCCTGTTGTTGTGCACCTTCATTTCTTCATTTGATTGTTATTATTCATCAGTTGTATGCTGTCATTCAGGCATCTCACATATGCTTGGATATTGCTAATGATCTGTAGAAGATTATCTGATCTTTACAGACTTTCAGAGCAAAATGCAGGTCCAGGTTCTTCTTGCAAAAATTGGGGGGACGTTACTCTCACTGGACCAGCAGGCATCAATACTGGATGTGTTCATACCTGAAACATTTCCAGTCCATGTTTCCATCTCTATGTGGCAGATACTCTAAAAAATCGACATTCAAACGTGCTTGGTTTCTTGGTGACCTCCCTGGTCTGTTAGTCCCAGGTACTAGGTTGATTTGATTCAATGTGAAACCAGCGAAACAAAATAAAACTGAAGATGGTTCACAAAGGACATCTTGCCAGTTTTGCCAATCCTAAACACAGAGAACAGTGATTATGTCTTTTCTGACTGAAAAACAGGCTGTTCTGACCCTCCAAAGCAATATGTCCCCACATGCTTAATTTATGGCCCATACCATAATAATGAATGAACTGACATGAATGCTTTCAATGTGACCTATGTGTTTTAAGATAATAATAATAATAATAATTAATAATAATAATTATAGAAAAATAAAGAATATTCCTTCCTGTTTCATTTCAGAACTGTGTATAAACTTACCTGCATTGGTTCAACAAGAAAGTTAACAGATGATGGAACGTTGGATGACATAGTCAGTAGAATCCCTAAATAGACACTAGAACATTCAAACACAGAGATATTGATGTTAGCAGTGAAAGAAACATCTTTGGTGTAAAAATTATTTTTTTTATTCATAAAGGAAATGGACATCAAGATTAAAATAGATTTTGTTTCAGGTTGAATCAGATTTACTTTTAACAAAGAATACATTTTCCCTCAATCTTTAACATGTGAAAGATTATTTTGCCTGTTTTAATTTTCATCATAAAGTGATTATCCTTAGAGTGCATTTTGAAAAATCTCATTGTTTAATGAATCTGTTAATGAAGTTACCCCCATCCCATTATATTACAAGTCACATGTAAGTTCTACATCAAACCTTATATTGTTTGGCAGATAATGTACAGTGATTCTTTTTTAAAATATATATGTTTTTGAAACTTTTGAGTCGTTTAAACCAATCCTGGGGCCATATTGTCTTAAAAGAGAATTTTTCCCGGTTACATGTTCCCACTCTTAGTTTCACCAAACTTTGCACTTTCTTTCACAGATGTTATAAGATTTATCATAACTATAATTCTTATTTAATTTCTTATGAAGAAAATATAAATGGGTTTCATATATTTCACCAACCTTTCCACTTTCTTTCTCAGACGTATAATGTTTTTTAAAACTACAATGCCTACTTAATTTCTTACGAAGAAAATAGAAACAGGTTTTGAAAATCTTGTTATCACTATTTCTTTTGAATGAAATGTAATAGTGCTATGGGATTTTCACCAGATTACTTCTTGATGTCCAGCTGGTGCAAGATGAAAATAGTGCCTATCTGATGTCGAATATGGCCATCACAGTGTCCATATTGAAAATATTGCTAATGCTAATCATTCTGAATGAAAAGTAATATGCCTGTCACAGTGGCCATGGTGAAAATCTTTTTATCAATATTTCTCCTGAATGAATGGTCAGATCAGCATTGGGCTTTCATTGAAAGAATTCTTATGATGTCTAGTTGGTTGTAAATGAAAAGGGTGCCGATCTGACTTCTAATATGACTTCAACAATGGCCATTATGAAAATTTTGTTATCACTACTTTTTGATAGCTGGTCATATCAACATTGTGCTTATGATGTCTAGCTGTACTAAATGGAAATGGCACCAATCTGGTATCAATATGGCCACCATTGCATCCATCTTGAAAATCTTGTTTATTGTTTCTCATTCAAAGCAGAAAGTCATATTAACATGAGATTTCTGCCAGAAGACTTCTTATGATGCTGTGTTGGTCCTAAATGAAATTGGTGCCAAGTTGACATCCGATATGTCCACCACAGCAGCTAAGTAGAAAATCTTGTTGTCACTGAAGAATATCAAAGATGGTTTGTCCACTCTGCTGTTTAAAGGAAAAAATGGTCTCGTCTTGAATTTCCAGAAAGTCTTTTCAGCAAGTAAAGTGTATGTCCGTTCAGTGGACTTGTGCTGTTTGTTTAAGGCACCTGCAAAAATTCTTATGGAGATGGTGCTGTCAAGCAATACATCATAAAGAGTAAAAAGGCTCAGAATATAAGGTCATCAACTTTAATGTTTTTTAATGTGTGTTTCAATCACTTTTTGGCATCTCTTTGTAAATCAAAACTTAGGTTTTTGACTTGGATTTAGTGCTGCATTGCTTTCATTATGCACATGCTTAAAATGTTTTTTGTTTGGCATGTAAACCTGCTCTGACTCCGCTGTGTATATGGGTTTTAGCTCTACTAGTCACAGATCAGAAGAGCCCATGGTATGATCTTTCATTCATCGTCCATCTGTCACCTGTCCTTCCATTAGCACATTAGTTCTATCGCTGTCCTTACTAAATTCCTTGGAGGATTGACATGAAACCTTACCCACATATTTATCCTTGGTCTAGTTGGTCCTAAATGAAAGTGGTACTGTATGGATGCCACTGTAAACCATCTTGAGAATAGTATTATTGCTAGTCCTCCTGAATAGATGGTCATATCAACATGGGTTTTTTCACTAAAAGAATTCTTATGATATCTAACTGGTCTGAAATGGAAAAGGTACCACTCAGAAATCCAAAATGGCTGTCAAGGGTCTATCATTATATCACGTTATTGCTGCTCCCACCATGGCAGCCATCTTGAAAATCTTTTTATTACTACTTTTCCAGAATGAATGATCATATTAGCATGGGGTTTTCACTGAAAGACTTCTTAAGATTTCTAGCTGGTCCTAAATGAAAATGGTTCCAATCTTACCAACAATATTGCCGCCACAATGACCATCTGGAAAATCATTGTGTGATACCTAGTTGGTTCTCAGTGGAAATGTTGCACATCTCATGTCCAGTATGGCCACCATGGCAGCCATCTTGAAAACCTTGTAGTTACTCCACTGTTATGGAAAGTCATATCAATATGGGATTTTTTACCAGAAGTCTTAATATGTCTTGCTGATCTAACATCCAGTATAGTTACCATGGTGGTGATCTTGAAAATCTTGTTATTTTTATTCCTCATATATGGAAAGTCATTTTGACAATGGATGTTTATTAGAAGAGTTCTTATGGTCTATAGTTGATTCTAATTGAAAATGATGCAAATTGACCTTCAGTATGGCTACTGTGATTGCCATGTTTAAAATATTGTTATCTCCACTCCTTCCAAAGAGATGGTTATATCAACCTGGGTTTTCACTAGTAGACTTGTTGTGATACCTAGTTGATCCTCATTAAAATGGTGCCAATTTGACATTCAATATATCCACCATGGCAGCTAATTGAAATATCTTGTTATTGCAGAAGAATATCAGAGATGGATTCAAGAGTTGGCAGTTAAAAGGAAGAAATAGTTTGATCTTGAATTTCTGGAAATTTCTTTTGGCCGTTAAAGTGTCAGTTCCTTCGAGGGCTCTTGTTTTTCTTGTATCAAGGCTTGCTTTATTGGTATAAAAATATTGAATTTGATACTTTAATCAGTTTTAATAGGAACACTATTTCTGAACAATTCAACAATTTTGAATGTCTTGCATAAAAAGAAACAGAAAAAAACCCGATTCAAGATCATAGGCTGAATAATTTGATATGTAAATCTCAAGCCTTTGTGAAAAATTAGAAAAAGTACTTTCCCCTCATAATTTTACTGAATACTGCATTGTCGTTACTCTTTTGATTTAAAGGATGATTTAGAAATCTCTACTCAAATTACATTTTATCATCAATTCAGACAACAACAGCAGCATAGTATTACTACTACTACTACTACTACTACTACTACTACTACTACTAATTCCATATTAGAGTAAATAATGTTCACATTATTACTATTATTATTATTATTATTATTATTATTATTATTATTATTATTGTTGTTGTTGTTGTTTCAAAATTGCTATAAATTCATTTTTTATACTATTGTCTGAAAGGCATTTCAGATGAGTATTAAAAACAAAAGAAGAGTCACAGAAATTAAAAATAAGCAAATAGCTTTTGAATGAAAGAAAGAAATCATTTGGACTTAAATAAAATATATATTTGAGAGTTTGCCCAAAAGAGCACCATTCAGTTATTGTTTGTTTTTCATTTAAAATCATTAGAAATCATTTAAATGAACTATTGAACTCTTGTAAAACTCATGCCTTTGTTTGAAATATATGAACTTTTTACTTTTTAAAATGATTAAATATTGCAGTTTTCTATAAAGCATGTATGTTAACAGCCAGTTTTATTATAATGGTAAAAAGATGGTTGGTAGGGAAATAATACTTCACTCCAAAAAAAGATGGTTGGTAGGGAAATAATACTTCACTCCAAATAAAATAATGAATAAATGCACTTCAACTTATGGCTAACACAAGGGGGATCACAAGTAATTATTTTTAGTGGTGCAGCCACCATCTTGTTCTTCATTTGATTAATTATATATTTGACAATATTTTTTTCTTATTATATTTCATAATCTTAATCACCACATTTTCAGTGTTGAATGTTTTTCAGAGCCAAAATTCAGATAATTACCAAACAATAACAATCCATTTCTATACAAATCACTGATCTTCAGTAAAATACTTGGTTACATTTCAGCTCGCAAGTTCTGCCAAGTAATTTGCTTTTCATGCAGCTCTTGGGGCTCTGGTACTTCTCTGAATGAATATATTACTCAGACCTCGATGATAGTTTATATGCATCTCCTTTTGGTCTGTAAGAACTTAAATCATTTAATGATTCAGGTCAGTTTAATTGTGTTGAAGTGGACATTAAAGCCAATGATATGCTGGCACAGGTTCTCATTAGAGATAGTCGTGTTTATTTGCTAAGAATTTGTGATCTTAAGTCCATAACTCACATGAATGTAATGGTATTGTTAATATTCAGTGAGTGAAGTAAATTGATACTCACACTTGATGCACATGTTCACAAAATTTGGTCTCACATCATAGCCCAGTGACTTTATTCTTAATCAAATTTAGTTCATTCCTGTTCTTAATTGCATGCAATTTTTGTCTTGTTGCTTTTAATCAAACTTATTTCAGTCCTGTTCCTAGTTGCATGCAGTTTGGACCTACTTATAATCCTTGATTCCATTTGTAGTTTCAAGTCCCACAATGCAATGTTCACAAGTTCACACTACTGTGCAAAAGATTATATTTCCAAAACAACTGTTCTGAAATGTACATGGTCTAAAATATTACTATTACAAGCATGTCAGGGGTGGATGTGGGAGATAGGGGCTTATCTGGCACCCTCTTCTGAATGAGCATGACACAATTGGCAAGTTTCCTAGTGTACATGTCTTTACAGATAGATAGCTAAAATTATGCCCAGGAAATACTTAAATGCAGGAGCTTTTGGAGTCAGTTCATCTGCTTCATTATTATCACAAGAGAGTAATATGATGCATGTACATAGGTTTTTTTCAAAAGCGTTAGCTGTTATTTGCAATGTTAAATATGTTCAATCACTTGTCTTCATGAAATCTTGGCTAAATAGCAATATAAATAATGATGATGTCTCACTAAAAGTATACAAGGAGCCTTAGTTGTGTTGTTGAGATAATCATGGGAGAGGTGAAATTGTGTTTGTGAAGGAAACCATTCTATCACTTGGAAGAGATGATCTGTAAGTGATGGCTTAGAATACATCTGGTTTGAAATTATCTCAGAGTCTACATCGGTATTAATCGGTATCTTCAGTTGACCACCCAGTTCTTCTAATTAACTCTGGGACCTCATCAAATATACAATTGAAATATATATGGATACAAATGTCATGGCATTACTGTATATTAACCAGTTATTTTAAAGAAATTTATATTGACTTGTCTGATCTGTCTGGATCTTATTCTGATTAGTAACTTGAATTTGGTTATCTCTTGCGGAGTAGCGAATAACTTTCTCTGAATAGTATTTGTTTTCTCTGTGCAGTCTTTTCTTTGCTTGATTTCCAAAAGTGTAATGCATGTACCTTCAGGAGACATATCTGGAAGTATGATGATGTAGACTTTGACCTTTTAAAGTAGCATGTGATTGAAACCAACTGGGAAGCTATTTGTTTTTTAACTATATATATATATATA